>CM054165.1:1652836-1672836 GCA_028751875.1 Rapana venosa | reverse complement strand
TTGGGGGGGAAAAAAAGGGTTTTTTGGGGTTTTTTTTTTTTTTTTTAAAAATTTTTTTTTTTTTGGTTTATTTTTTTTTTTTTTTTTGGATTTTTTTTTTTAAAAAAAAAAAAAAACCACTTTTTTAAATTCCCCAAAAAAAAAGGGGGGTTTTTTTCCCCAACCCGGGGGGGTTTTTTTTTTCCCTTTTTTTTTTAAAAAAAAAAAAAAAATTTTTTTTTTTTTTGGGGGGGAAAAATTTTTTTTTTTTTTTCCCCGGGGGAAAAAAATTTTCCCCCCGGGGGGGTGTTTTTAATTTTTTTTCCCCCCCCTTTTTTCCCAAAAAAAAAAAAAAACCCCCCCAAACCCAAAAAAAAACCCCCCCTTTTTTTTTTAAAAACCTTTTTTTTAATTTGGGGTTTAAAAAAACCCCCTAAAAAAAAAATTTTTCCCAAAAAACCCCCCCCTTTTTAAAAAAAAAAAAAAACCCCCAAAAAAACCCCAAAAAAAAAAATTTTTTTTAAAAATTTTAAAAAAATTTTTAAAAATTTTTTTTTTTTTTTTTTTTAAAAGGGGGGCCCTTTAAAAAAAAAAATTTTTTTTAAAAAAACCTTTTTTTTTGGGGGGTTTTTTTTAAACCCCCAAAGGGGGGTTTAAAACCCGGGTTTTTAAAGGTCCCCCCCCCAAAAAATTAAGGGCCCGGGGTTTTTTTTTTTTTTTTAAAAAAAAAAAAATTTTTTTTTTTTTTCCCCCAATTTAAAAAAAAAAATTTTTGGGGGGTTGGGGCCCCCTTTTTTTTTCCCCCGGGTCCCCCCTTTTTGGAAGGGGGGGAACCAAAAAACCTTTTAAAAAATTTTCTTTTTTGGGGGGGGGGGGGGGGGGGGAAAAAAAAAAAAATTTCCCCAAAGGGGAAAAAAAAAAAGGGGGGTTTTTTTTTTTTGGGGGAAAAAAAAAAAATTTTTTCCCCCCCTTTTTTTTTAAAAAAAAAAAAATTTTTTTTTTTTTTTTTTTTTCCCCGGGGGGGGGGGTTTTTTTTTTGGGGGGGGAAATTTTGGGGGGTTTTTCCCCCCAAAAGGGGGGGGAAAAATTTTGGGGGCCCCCCAAAAAAAAAAAAACCCCCCCCCCCCGGGGCCCCCAAACCCCGGGGGGCCCCCCCAAAACCCCCCCAAAGGGAAAAATTGGGGTTTTTTTTCCCGGGGTTAAAAAAAAGGGGGGGGAAAAATGGGGGGGGACCCCCCCCCCAAATTTTTTTTAATAAATAAAAAATTTATAAAAAAAAAAATATAAAAATATAAAAAAAAAAAAAATTTTGGGTTTTTAAATAAAAAATTTTTGGGGGGGGGGGGGGGGGGGGGTTTTTTAAAAAAAAAAAAAAACCCCCACCAGAAGAAATTTTTAAAACCCGGCTGAGATGGGCAAGAAAAAACCCTAAACAGGAACAGCAGGCAACGCATAGGATAATTCTGCTTGGGTGGGGAAAACAGAAGAAGAAGAACAAGCACCCCCTAGGGCCTCTTTCCCGGAAACACCATGGGGAACCCCGCAAAGGCCCCACGTAATCGCACGCTGCACACACCCAAAATAGGGACGTATGCGCACACATGCACGCAAAAAAGCGAAACCCCCCCACCCCCCCCAAAAACCCCAAGCAGGGAAACCACACAGACGCGGGGGCGCAACACAAAACACCAACACTTTAATCACACAACATGAACCCATATCATAGTTTTCAGGGTTCATAAATAAGAAAATTTAAAACACAATAGAATCATAAAATCTAAGCCCTCATTGAGAGAAAAGGTTTAAATTTTTTTCCTAGTGCATAATTTAATAAAATCTTTTCCGTTTTAACTTGGGTTTAAAAACATATTTTTTTCCTTTAAGAAGTGTACCAATTTTACAAATCTTCAAAAAAAAAAAGATAAATTTACAAAAAATACATTTTCAACATCAAACCCCCCCCCCCCCCCACCCTGGGGTTACAGGGGAAAGGGGGAAATGTCCCCCCGGGAAGTACCCCCCAACCCCTAAAATTCGGCTGGATTCCCTCTTTTTTTAACCCCCCCTTTGTTTCTGCTGTTTTTTTGTTTCGTCATCTCCTTCTTGTTCAAACCCCCTGGCTATTTTTTTGTTTTTCCCTTTGGGTTTTTCCTTACTTTTTTTTCCAGAAATTAAAAAATAATACTTTTTCTCCCCCACCAAAATTTTTTGTAAAGCACAGGGCTGACTTTTCGGGGCAAAAGGCAGTTTTCACATTTTCGTTCATATAAAAACAAAAATAATTTTCTGTTCCCGAGGGAATTTTAAAAGCAAAGGGAAAATTAACAAAAAATCCCAAAAATCCCCCAAGAGTTTTTCGTAAAATGAAAGAAGTATGTTTTGTTTTACTTTATTTAAACCCAAGGGCAACTTCAGGCAATAGGCTACTTTGTAAGTTTTGAAAAAATTTATTTTGGGTTCAGATCTTGGGACGGGCCAATTAAAATTTTATCATCACATAGAAAATTTTTAATAAAGTAAGACGCTTTCAAATAAAAGCTGAAAAAAATTCCCAAAAACATTTTAAAAGAGAACAACATTTTCCAAAAAAGAAATGGGGAATGCATGTAAAAAAAAATGAAAAAAACAAAGGAGGAAATTCTCTTTCCCCGGGCCCAAAATCCCCTAAAACTTCCATAAACTAGAAGTCTGTGGCATCAAAAAAAGCCCAAAAAACTACTTGATCATAAAACTTAAAAACAACCCCTAAACAATTAAACCCGAAATCCCTTTTTTTAACTATTGAGCCACAAGGGTTGCCTCCCCGATAGAATCAAAGGCCTTTTTGTAGTCCAAAAACGGACTATACGAGTGATCCTTTTAACCCCCCCAAAGAAAAAAATTTTAATTCTGCGTTTTCTCATAATGCAGGGGCTACTGTTAAGTGGTTAGTTTTTAAAACCGCTGGACTCTCTCCTCCCCCCCCTCCCTCCTTTCTCTTCTCTCTCCCCAATTTTAAGAGAATTTAAAAGACCATTAAGCAATTTAAACCTCATGTGTTCTCACCAAAGGACAAGAGACAGGGACAAAAGAGAAAACAAAACAGACAACCCGAAACACATTACCCTTTTTTGGCAAAACCGGAAAGGACAAGGGAAAAGCTAGAAAATTTGCTCAGTGACAAACAGCAGCTTTTGAAAGATCAACTGTTTTTACAGCCCTCTTTACCCTCACCAGGTTGCGCGGGCCCCCATACCGACACCGTAAAATTTTTAAAAGGGGTCTGTCTGACAAAAAAAAAAAAGCCCCTAAAAAAAAGGGGGTAAAAGGACCCCTTGAACAATGGGGAAATTTGACACCAAAACCTAAACAACGTAAAAAAAGTCACATAATAAAACAGACCCAAAGCCAGACAAATTTTTTTTAAATGATAAAAAAAAAAAATAATAAAAACGAATAAAATGTTAAATAATGCAATAAATAAATGAAAAAAAAAACGTAAAAATTTATAAAAAATGCCCAAAAAAATTAAAATAACATCAAACTTTAAAAATTTTTTATTAAAAAATACCGTAAAAATTTAAAAAACATAAAAAAAAAAGATAAATGATACAATAAAGAAATAACTTTAAATAAATAATAGATAAAAAATACAGTAAATAAAATGAACTTAAACCCTAATAACAATAAATAATTTTTTAAAAGGGTAGCAAAACCAAAAAAAAGGGCAAACAAACGCTTGGGAAAAAAAAAATATACAGAAAAAAAAAAGCAAAAAAACAAAAAAAAAAAAATACCTTTTTTATTCCTCCACAATGCCTCTTCCCTTTTAACAACAGTGAAATATTGGGTAATAACCCCTGTCTGTCTACTATTTATGTATCCCCATTTCGACCATACATGAAATTTTTATCACCACACTATGGACATCTTTTTTTATAAAAACTATCCATTTTCACAGTTTCCCTGGATCAGTGATCAATGTGAGAAATCGAAAAAAGCATGAAAATGGCAACATAAAAGGGAAACACACCCCCGAAAAAACCACCCAAAAACCCCTTTAACAAACCAAAACAATCATTGAAACCGCTCCCCGGAAACCCCCTCACAGAAAGCTCAGCTGCATTGAAAAAGGTTGGGCTGAGTATTGTAAGAAATATAAAAAACCCTTCCCCTTCGGGGCCAAATAAACCCCCTTAAATGAGGAAGAAGGGAAGAAGCCATCCCCAAATTTACCATAGGGAAAAATCCCCAGGGGAACGGCAAATAAACCCCAGAGCGCTCAAGCATGGTGGCGAAACGTCATCACCATGTTTTCAACTATCTGTCAGAAGATTTTGGGGGACAAAAAAGTGGCCAACAGAATTTGGGCAAAACACTCACAAAAGACGGGCGAATCGACGACAGAAATCAAAGTCAGAATAGCCATGGCAACATCTTCCATGACAAACTCCCACCATATGGAAAAGTAAAGAGATCAGTTTCCCAATCAAACTAAAGCTCTACAAAGCCCTAATTCAGTCGATCCTGCTGTACGGAAGTGAAACCTGGACATTGACTGCTGAAACAGCAAAGCGAATCCAGTCATTCGAAACAAAATGCCATAGAAAACTACTGGGCATATCCTGGAGAGAACGAAAGACCATGAATTTGTCAAGAGTCAAATAACACGGCTGGCAGGTCTACAGGAACCCCTTCTCACCATCGTCAAGAAAAAAGCTGACATGGTTCGGCACGTCACCCGCCACAACACTCTGCCCAAAACAGTACTGCAGGGAACACTCGAAGGTGGCAGAAGGAGGGGAAGACAGAACAAGTCATGGATGGACAACATCAGAGAATGGACCAGGATGAATGACTCGGCACTACTGCGCAGAGCCGAGGACCGAGATGGATGGAGGAGGCTTACCACGGCATCGTCTTTCATGTCTCCCCCACGACCGCCAAGGTCACGGGTCTGATGATGATGATGATACAACTACCCAATCCAACCTGACAAGAACATAATAGAAGAAGCAGCAACATCAAGGGTACCCTCGCCATTACCTATACTGAGGGAAGAAGTGGAAGAAGCCATACGAAGTTTACCAGTAGGAAAGTCCCCAGGAGCGGACAACATACCAGCAGAGCTGCTCAAGCATGGTGGCGAAACAGTCATCACACATGTTACAGCTATCTGTCAGAAGATTTGGGAGACAAAACAGTGGCCAACAGAATGGACACAATCACTCATCATACCCCTGCCCAAGAAGGAGAATTTACGCCAATGCCAAAACTATAGAACAATCAGCCTCATCAACCACGCCAGCAAGATCATGCTCAAAGTTATTTTGAATCGACTCCAGAAGGAGGCAGAAGAACACCTTGCAGAGGAACAAGCTGGGTTCAGGGCAGGCAGGAGCACAATCGAACAGATTTTTAACTGCCACATCCTGATGGAAAAACATATTCAACATCAGAGAGACCTGTTCCACAACTTCATCGACTTCAAGAAGGCTTTCGACAAAGTATGGCACGAAGGCCTGTGGCAGGTCCTCAGAATGTTTGGCATTGAAGAAGGACTAGTGCAAACCATTCAAGCACTATACAACACCGCAAGCAGTGCAGTCCTTCTGAACAATCAGGTCGGAAGCTACTTCAAAACCGGATGCCTGTTATCTCCAGTCCTGTTTAATCTGTTCTTGGAAAACATTATGAGAGAGACCCTCCATGACTTCCACTCTACCATCTCCATTGGCGGCAGACCCCTCAACAACTTTCGGTTTGCCGATGACATTGACCTCATGGGCGGAAGTAACACAGAGCTGCAAGATCTTACGACCAGACTTGAGAACAGAGCTGGAGCATATGAGATGGAGGTGAGCTCGGAGAAAAGTAAAGTACCTGTGAACAGCACGAGCAATGCCACTGCTAAAATTTACATGAACGGCCAGCGACTGGAGGAGGTAGACGCTTTTAAATACCTTGGCGCTACACTCACAAAGGACGGGCGATCAACGACAGAAATCAAAGTCAGACTAGCCATGGCATTATCTTCCATGACAAAACTCACCACCATATGGAAAAGTAAAGAGATCAGTTTCCCAATCAAACTAAAACTCTACAAAGCCCTAATTCAGACTAACCTGCTGTAAGGAAGTGAAACCTGGACATTGACTGCTGAAACAGCAAAACGAATCCAGTCATTTGAAACAAAATACCATAGAAAACTGCTGGGCATATCCTGGAGAGAACGAAAGACCAATGAATTTGTCATGAGTCAAATAACACGGCTGGCAGGTCCACAGGAACCCCTTCTCACCATCGTCAAGAAGAAAAAGCTGACATGGTTCGTCCACGTCACCCGCCACAACACTCTGCCAAAAACAGTACTGCAGGGGAACACTGGAAGGTGGCAGAAAGAGGGGAAGACAGAACAAGTCATGGATGGACAACATCAGAGAATGGACCAGGATGAATGACTCGGCACTACTGCGCAGAGCCGAGGACCGAGATGGATGGAGGAGGCTTACCACGGCATCGTCTTTCGTGTCTCCTCCACGACCGCTAAGGTCATGGGTCTGATGATGATGATGATCCATTTTCTTACTGGCACAAATAGCTTACCCTTCTGAACGGTTTTAATGTTTTCACAAGATGTTTTGCATGCGTTTGCACAAAGGACTATGGTTTACAATCTCACTGGAAGGATTTTCAGGAAAGTGGAACACCAGTGGGAAAATCTCCCCTTGAACAGGTGTCTCAGTGGGTGGTTCGAATCCCAGCTCAATACTGGGCCATCAAAGTGTGAGCGCAGTGCTCTAACCACTAGGCTATCTCCTTAATTTGGAAACCATGATTTCTTTATTGTTAACCCCCCTCATCCACCCCCTCCCCCTCATAAAAGTTAAAAACAAATCAGGTGACAAGCAGATGTATAAAACACACACACACATCCCCCTACAAAATGCAGGAACAGGCAAGCAGACTATAAAGCTGTCTTACACACACACACACACACACACACACACACACTGCTCAACACAACACACACACACACATTTATATACACACACATGCATGCACGGACCAGGTACGCGTGCACACACACACACGCACACACAGACGCACGGATGCACGCAGCACTCTTGCAGCCATGCATGCACGCACACACACATGCACACACACACACACACACACATTGTACACAATGGCCTACTCTTCCCCATTAACACAACGTGTTTTAAGGTGTGTGCAAGATGTTCTGCATGGGTTGTGTTCCCACACAGGACCTGGGTTTACAGTCTCATCTAAAAGACTGTCTGGGGATTGGGGTCAGTGTTGGTATTAACTCCAGGGGAAAATTCCCCATCTCCATGTCAGCTCCAACCCAGGTAGTCAGATCCCCGCCACAGCCTTCTACCCACCAGATTATCCCAGTCACTCAGGTCAGACATTTTAAAACATGAAAGAAACTAGATTATGTATGCATTTCACATGGAAGATTTCTGAGGATAATTGGAAGACTTATAAACCATACAAATGTGCTGGGTGATGTATTCTTTTAATAATAATATATAAAATTTATATAGGGCTCTATCTCAAAGCACTTCTATTTATCCTACTCATTCACATGCAGACAGTTACAACTAAAAGTTTTTACACATTCAAATAAATACACACATGCAGGCATGCACGAAAGTGCAACACACACACACACACACACTGCGCACACACACATAAAGGTTGTACACTCCAGCAGGGTGATGGAGGGTTTGGTTGTTGAGAGCAGGGACAGAAATGAGATGAAACAAGAGGAGAGAATATTAGGTTTGAAAAAATGTGTCTTGAGGCCGGATTTAAACATGTCAAGTAGGCTTTTGGAGAAGGGAGAGAAGGAGGTCATTCCAGATTAATGGACCAGAAACAGAGAAAGAGTGACCGCCAATGGTGGACTGGTTGAATCTAAGTATTCTTAAGCACAAGGTGTCTGCTGCAGAGCGGAGGGAACGAGAAGTAGTGTTCAGGTGAGGACATTCACAGGTGTAGGAAGGTGCTGTTTTGTGGAGGCATTTGTAACAGATAGTTTACTCTATGTGGCACAGGAAGCCAGTGGAGAGATGGCAAGAGAGGAGTAATGTGCTCATATTTTGCACAATTTATTTATGTGTGCCATTTATGACAGATTGTTGACAATTACAATACCTAGAAGTTTGTGGTTTTCAACGTCCTCAATAGATTCATTATTAATGAATATTGGTGGAAATCTTGTTGTCATGTTTTGTCTCTTTTGTCTTGTAAAAAGCATGACTTCGATCCTTTGAGGGTTAAGATTTTGTTATAACTGCACTATTTGCTTAGAGAATCAATGCTACATTGTAATGAAGTAGATATTTTGTCAAGACTTGTGTGACTAGTATGAAATGTAGTGTCATCACACAAATTTCACACAATTCCTTGATGTAGAGGGGAATGGCAGTAACATAAAAGGGAATACAAGTGGCCTAAAACAGACCCTTGTGGTACTCTGTATTTAATAAGTATGTACACAATTTAGTGTTATTGATCGAGATATACTGTTTGCTATTATCAGGAATGATCTAATTAACTTCAGACTGACATCAGATATGCCATATAACGAAGATTTTGGCATAAGCAGTTGTGGTCCATTTACATCAATGCTTTGTCAAGTCAACAAAGAAGGCTTCACAATATTTGTTTCATTTATGTTAAATCTAGATAAGCTGAACAACCCAAACATATTAAAAATTATTCCAGCAGTGACATTGGCAGAAAATTGCGCCCCCTCATGGCACTGGAAGATAGACATCGAAATAGAAAGTATGATTTCAACATTCAATGACTTCTTCAATAAGCAGGAAAAGAGCCTTGGAAGAAAGAGGACAATAAAGAAAACAAGGCTTTCTGAGGAAGTCCTAGAGCCTTTGTGATAAGCGCAGAGAACTGAAGAGTCAGAAGCGAGTGAGACGGGGCAGAAGTATAAAGAAGCAACCAAAAAGTTGAAGAAAAGAAATGTAAGAACTATAGAAAAATGGATAGAGGAGAAATGGGAGAAGATAGAAACCTAGCATGGAAAGAAATAACCGTATGAAAGGCCGATCAACTGGTAAAAAATACCTAACTGCAACAAAATCAACAATACAGTTCACCACTACAAGTTAAAGCGGAAAATGGCTTGACAGTAGAGGAAGACATAATGAACAATGGAAACGGAATATTGTGAGGAGTTATCCTCGCATAGAGCACTGAGATTCTGAAGTGCAAATGTCCCACCATCATCTGAAAACAGCCTGATATAAGTTTACAGTAGAAAGGAAGTTGCAAAGCAAGTCTCATCTCTAAACTGGGAAAATCTGCAGGTGTAGAAATGTCCCAGCTGAAAAGGATGCAGTCAGGATGGGGGGGTATCTATGTATAGATGTACTCATCGAATCTGCAACAAGATCTGGCAGACTGGAGTATGGCCAAAAGCTGGAAACAATCGCTTATAATAACACATCTAAAAAAAGGCAACCTCACCAATGCCAGAACTACCCCCACCATTAGTCCCTCATTAGTCACCCTAGCAAAGTGATGTTGAAGATCTTACGGAATAGTCAAACCACCATGCTGAAAGAATCATCGCAGAAGAACAAGCTGGTTCAGACCTGGACGCAGTACAACAAGCCATTATATTCACATAAGGCTCATAATTGAAAAATATCTCCACATCAACAGGATGGGACCTCTACATGTCTTATCGATTTTAAAGAAAGCATTTCGACAGAGTTGGCGACGCTGCACTGTGGGCAACTATGAACCTCTACAACAACCAAGCCAACCGAAACATAAGTCAATCAGAGCCTCTAAGAGAACGCAACGAATGCAGTGTCTCACAACAACATAGGTGCTTGTTTTGGGTGACCGTAGATGTACGCCAGGGCTGGATCTCTCCCCAAACTTTCTTCAAACTATTATCTTGAGAGAAGCAAGGGAAGAAAACGAGAAGAAACATGAAGAAAAGTGAGTATTGGAGGTCGAACAACCACAAACGAGTGCTTCGCTGATGATATTAGACCGATTAGCTGGTCACGAGCAAGAACAAACATACTAGTGAATGGGCATAAAAGAAAAATCACAAAATTTGGTATGGAAATCAGTGGGGGGGGGAAAACAAAAGTGAGACAAATAAACAACTTCACATCAGAACTCCAAATCATAGACCAGAAACTGAAAATTATCACAAGATTCATATATTTGGATTTAATGTGACAGACAAGGAATCAAAACCAAAATACTGTCCAAGACATTGCCAGAACCAAGCTCAATGACCAAGCTCAAACCCATCTGGGGCAACAAAAATCGCCATCAGTTCCAAAATCAGATGAGGTACTACCTCTGTTCATGTCAATTCTTCTTAATATGCATTGGAATCATGACCTCACAATGACTTAGAGAGAAAACAAGAGCTTAGAATAGGTGCTTCCAAAGACCTTAGGCCATCTCACCACAAAGACCATTTCATAAGAGGAGAAGTCAAGAGACACATCAACAATGAAATCAACATTATACTGACCTTCAAACACGCATCAGACAACGAAAACCTGCAGTGGTTTGGTCATGTTACACGATCCTCCTGTCTGGCTTAAACGATTGTACAAGGCACAGTGAGGGAGGAAAGAAGAAAGGGCAGACAGAGGCAAGATGGAGGAGAACATTCGGGAGAGTGGAACAGACATGAGCGAGAGACACCCTCGAGGGTGGCAAGAGACCAAGGCCTGAGAAAGGGGTGGTTGACAAAGGTGAAGGCACCCCAAAGGATTTTCCGAATCTTAGGGATAGGGGACTGACGACGGTGAACGAGATATTATAACAGCCAAGTATCTACAAGGTTGGTAAGAGCGAGCAGCAAGAATTATTTTTCTTGAATTCCTTACTGGTTATCAAATTAAAAGACTGTAGGTGTTTCTAGATAATGGCTAAGATACTTCGTACATGTTTTTAAGAGGTTTGGATATTACTGATAATACTGATATTGGTCTATATTACATGGGCTTTGAGATTCCACCAGACTATATAAAACAATAACTTTGCCAGTATGAATAGTGGATGGAATAAGCAATTTGCAAATACACATGTTACATAGACAAAAGTGAGTGGTTTCAGTTATGATAGGAAAGACTGCGATTTGACACAGAGAGAACAGACATACAAACGACAGACAGACAGACAGACAGGCAGCCAAGCAGCCAGGCAGAACAGACCGACAGATAGAGAAGACAGACATACAGACAGGCTGATAAGAGAAACAGAAAGACAGATGGGCAGACAGGCAGAGAGGGTAATAGAAAGATCAGATCATACCAGGAAGGTTAGGGATGTGTCAAAGTGATTATTAATGTGCTGATCCTCTTTTTCATGCTGCAATGAAAGATTATGAATTTTCAACATCAATGGTTTTCTTTTAAAATACATCATAAGAAGCATCAATCATTTTTGTCTTTTGAAAGGATTCTAAGTTGTCTGCTACTTCTAGTGGTGTGGTGCAAAGTGGGTACTATAATTTTTTTTCTTTTATACCGAGGACATGAATAAGCTATTGTGTGCTTTTTTTACATCCAGACCTCCAATATATGCTGTTTTGTAAATTTTGCCATATGTTCTCCACACTAGCTACACAATGGGACTACTCTTTCAAAAAGCGGAATAGGAATAACATGTGCGCAAAGATGTTCTGCATGTGTTCGCACATGCACACCTTCAGTTTAATAGGTCTCATCAGAAGGACTTTTGGGGAGAGTGGAGTCTGCACTCATGTTAACTCCAGGGGAAAAATCCTCTTGAATGGGATTCATTCAAACCCAGGTCGTCAGATTGTGAGGGCAATGTTCTGACCACTAGGCTATCCTGTACCATTGTGTGTGTGTGTGTGTGTTTGTGTGTGTTCCCAGTATGCCCATGTGCATGGAAGCCTGTAAGTGTGCACCATTTATGTGCATCTGGGCTTTTCTATGCCAATGCCTATGTGTGTGTTTACAAATTATGCATGTTTGCATGTGGGTGTATGTGCTGCAAGAGTGGGTACAAGAATAAATGTTACCAGTGTGGAGAATTAATCAGGTGAGAGCCATAATTAGTCAATGACCTATTTTCATCTGTTAACATGCTCAGCACCTGGGCTGTATTTATCCAGTTCTTTAATTTAAACATATTGAGACATGGGGGCAACAGCAAAGTGAGAGGCTGATGTGTGATCATGACTATCTTTCCCACTCACAGGAATCGGCTTTACACTTAGTCTTAGTGAATCGCCAATACTCTCCCTGACTAGAGCTTGACTCGCACAGTCCCTTATGTTCCTGCAGCCTGGGCTAGTTGCCCTTTGGAGAACATCTCCAAACGATGACTGTCTTTAAGCACAAGAGTGGGGGAGGGGATTGAGGGGAAGGTATACAGACATAATATTCTCGTAGAGTACAGGGAAACATTGTTTGTGATTTCATAATGCGAAGGTGGAGATTGAGTACCATCACCCTCTTAGGACCGTAGGCTCCTGCCCTTGGGTATAGTCAGTACACAAGCACTCGCACACTCTCGTGCGCACACACAGCTAAAAAAATCAAAATGATCAAAACACACACACACACACACACACACACACACACATACACACCACACATCCTGTAAAGTTACTTCTAATCAGGTTTTTATTGCGGAACGATTTTGAAATATCAGAAATATAGCTTTAATTTCTAAGATACATTTTTTACTGAGATTATTCACCACAATGTCCTGTATTGAAATCAAGAACTTACTATCACTCAGTTTTATCCAAAACTACCTCATAAAGCAATTTCACCACCACTTTCCCCACAACAAAAAATGGTGCAATTATTTCTTCTGGCCATTTTTCCCACGCCGCTCAACCAAACTCCACGCCACAGCCATACACCATCTTCTTCTTCTTCTTTTCCTCCAAGATCAGACTGCACCAACTGATCTCTGTCATATGAACCGAAAATGGCGTTGCGCTGCCCCTGGCCTTGTGTGTATCGTGCATAAGGAAGGTGTGTTCTTTCGTAATTCAACGAAAGGAATTTGCATCCTTTCATGTCCTCCAGCTGGTCTTGAACTCTGGTTGGGTTATATTAGAGTCCCAGCGGACGTGTTTCTGGCCCTTACCCGTCCCCGTCCCTGTCCCTGTGGTGCTGAATGTCGTCTGCTTCTTTTGTGCGGTCCCTGACCTTGGCTGCTGTGGTCCCGATTGATGTCGTTTCTGTATTTAAAAATGTAACAAACAAATAAACAATTTAGTCAATTTTGGTAGATGTGTAGTGCCTGTCATCTCCTGTGCATGTCACTCTGTATGCAGGAGGTCTGCCCGCGGGCCTCAGCCGACGACGTTCCAACTTCCAGGGCATGCAGCTCATCAGAAAGTTGATCAGCAAACAATTTTTCAGATTTCTTTTGAAAAAAGGCATGAGATTGGCTGGGTAGGATGCAGAAAATAGGTGTGAGAGGAGAGGACAGGAGAGATGAGAAGAAGATTGATATGAATGGGATTGAGAGAAAAAGGGGAAATTTCCAGCACAGAACTTCCGAGGGTTGAAGATGCCATTTTTTACATAAGGGCCGGGTGGGTGTTGGGGGGTTTTTTGGGTTGGGGGGCGTGCGAGGTGCCGGGTGGCGTGCGTGCATACGTGCGAGAATGTGAATAATGTATTGTGGTGTGCCATAAAAGCCACCACTGGCAGTGCAGGGCCCCTCTTGCTAGAGGGCCCTCCAAAGCACCTGAATTGATGACTCCCTGGGACTTATACCTGAGGAACGACATAAGGAATCAGGTAGGTAGGGGCTAGGAGATTGAAAATGAGCGTGTGGGAACAGCATGACGGGCCATTATATAATATAAGTATATAAGATAATATATGGAAAATTTGCAGCACTGATTACACTTGGTAAAGATGCAGAGACAATAACCAACAGGTTTTCAGTGCAGTGGATGACGGAAAGAAACAGCAAAGGAGCTACTTGGCCAAGGCAGACCCGCCACCAGAAAAAACAAAAAACCATGGAAACAATAAAATCCTGGATCTGTGTGATAAAACGAAGAAAATTGAAGAGTGTCAAGTACACAACAGGAGCAGGGAATAACAGAGAGATCGAGCAAAAGATCAAGAAAGACATGAAAAAGGCCTAAGAAGAAATGGATTGAGAAACAAGTTTCAGATATTGGAAGAAAATGTGACCAAGAACAACAGCAGAAGAGCCTATCCAATTGTGAAAGAGCTAACACATCAAAACAGACAAGAGTCCCAGCATACGAAGACAAAGACGGAAACTGCCTCACAGAGGAAACAGATATCATTTAAACATATGGACAGAGTACTTTCAAGCGCTACCAAAACCCATCAGACACAAGGTGACCCCAGTGTACTTACAAGTCAGAACTCGTCATAAGAAGATGACTTTCCTATCCTTTGTGAAGAGGTTGAGGCTGCAATCAAATCACGAAAAATGGAAAGCTGCAGAAGCAATGACAACATCCAGCAAGCTGATCATATACAAGCGGGGGAGGGGGGCAGTGACAGACCTCCCTCACAAATTTGCACACAGATCTGCAGACTGGAGAGTGGGCCAACACCTGACTCAACCATCCTCATCATCATCTCCCCTCAAGAAAGGCAATCTACAACAATGCCAAAACTAAACGAACGCTCAGCCTCATAAGCCATGCCAGTAAAGTGAGTTTAAAATTCATATCTGAACAGACTAAAGCCACGGCAGAAAATATCCATCGCTGAAAAAAGGCATGCTTCGCCCAAAACAGAACACCACAGAACAAATATTCAACCTGCGAGTTACTGTGCGAGAAATACAGCCCGCAACCAACAGAAACTATACCATGTCCTTTATAGACTTCAAAAGGCACTTGACCGGTGTATGGCACACGCATTATGGGTCACAATAAAAAATACAACATAGTGACAAAAGACATTCGGAACCATCAACGAGCTATACACAAAAGCCACCAGCGCAGTGCTTTTCCAAGGCAAAGTTGAGATGGTTCATCCTCATTGGAGTCATCAGAGCGGTCTCTTATCGCCAACACTGTATATGTCTCCTTAGCGCATAATGACTGATGCCTTAGAAAATCACACTGTACAGTCAGTATGGAGCGGGATAATCACCAACCTCAGGTTTGCTATGGACATCGACGGACATGCAGGAAATGAATAGGAACAGCCAAACCTAGTGTACCCACCTGACAAAACATCCTCCAGATTATGCATGGAGATCAATGCCGAGAAAACAAAACTCAAGACAAACAGTGCCCAGCCAATCACTACCAAGATCAAAGTCAGTGGAAAAGAACTGAAGGTTAGGTAGATCACTACTTTCCAAGACCATGGAGCTATTATTAGTGAAGAAAGGATAAAAAAAAAAAACCGAAATCCAAATCCTCGCAAGAGCTGCACAAACAATTAGCAGCAATGGCAAAGCACAAGACAATCTGGAAAGACCGAAACATCTCTCTCAGGACCAAGGTCAAGCCTACAGCAGCACTAGTCATCTCTTCATATAAGTATGCGTGCGATCCTGGTCATTGAATGCAATCTACAAAGGAGGATCAGGCTCTAGAATGAGATGCCTCAGAAGACTCCTTGGGCATTTATACATGGACCACACTACCAACAACTAAAGACCTACAACCATCACCCAACAAAGAAAGCACTATGAAAACCTGCTGACCACAGTCAAGAAAAGGAAGCTCAGATGGTACTGACAAGTGACAAAGATCAGATGGCAGTCCAAAACCATACTGCAGGGAAACATGGCAGGAAAGAAGGCGAGGAAGTACAGAGAGAAATGGACAGACAACATCACTGAATGGACAGGGAAGGGACTTCTCACAACCCAGGCACTTGCACACAACCACACTGAATGGAGCCAGCATTTGCAACGTTCGTCAATGCAGTCCCCCAACAACCCCGAGGGGGCCTAATTTCGGGGGCGGGGGGGGGGGCAAGATGGGGGGATGCGGGGTGGGGGGGGGGGGGGGGGGGGGGGGGGGAGGGGGAGGGAGGGTGGGGGGCGGAGGGCTGCCATATGGAAAAAAAGATAGATCATTCACCAGCAGCAGACCTTTTTTCTGAACATTAACCAGCGCTAATGGCAGTAGGAAAACCATAATCAGGAACAGCAGCAGCAACAGCAAGGAGAAATTCCGCTGTGATGGAAATCAGAAGAAGAAGACCAAGCACATCGCCTCAGGTCCAAAAATAATTTCTTCTGGAAGACACACAACCCGGGCACGCACGCAAAGGCACACGTACACGTGCGCTACGCATGCACAACTCAAAAGGAACAAGTAACAACCACATACCCAAGCCATGCACATATGGCGCACACATGCAACGCACATAATGCAAACACACACACACACGAGCACGAACGCAAACCACGCAGGCGCGTGCACACCGGACACAACACACTTTAAATCACACAACCTGAACATCAATATCAAGTTACAGGATGCATAATTAAGATAGATATGAATCACAACATGCATCATAAAGGTCTAAGCCATCTATGAGAGCCATTGTTCATTTGTTTCCTAGTCTGCATATTGATGAGATCTCTGTTTTCAGCCTTGTTCATAAGCAATTCTTCCTTTAAGAATCTACCAATTTAACACACTTCAAAAAAAATATCTAATAAATAATTTACGTCTACATGTTCATCATCAAAACAACCCCCCCACTCCCCCCCCCACACACACACAACACCTGGAAACCAGGGGGGACTTCCTGTAAGTAATCATCCCAACCCAGAATTCTGTTCTAAGAGTCCCACTTTTCTAATACCTCCTTTTGTTCTGGCCATTCTTCCTCTGTCTGCCTCGCCTCTCTTCCCCCTGCCTGTTCCCGCAGTAGGATATTGGACAGCCCATCTGTATCTAGTCACGATGTCCGTACCATCATGAGCTTTCCTTTTCTTGACTGTGGTCCAGCAATTTCATTGTGCTTTACTTTTATTTCTTTTTGTCATCTCCTTCTTGTTCATCTCCTCCTTGTCTATTTTCTGTTTTCTTGGTCCATCCTCCTACCTTTATTTTCCTAGAAAGACTTAAAAGGTAATACTTCTCTCCATCACTAATGTTGTATGCACAGGGCCTGACTTGTCAGGGGCTTAACGGCAGTGTATCACATTTTCACTCATATGATAGACAACAATAATTGTTATCTGAGTGTTGAATGACAAAGAGGAAGAATTATCAGAATGAATACAAACATACCACAAGAGTTTTTTTGTATATGAAAGTAAGTATTTTTGCTTTACTTTGCTTGAATTCAAGTGTCAACTTCAGGCAATAGTCTACTTTTGTAAGACATGAAGTGATTTGTTTTGTTGTCAGATCAGTACTGATCAATGTAATCATATCATCAGCATAGAAAATTTTTCAATGAGTAAGACGCTTTCAACATAAAATGTGAAAAATTTAATTCAAATACATTTAAGAGGAAACAGTCTTAATCAAGAAGAAATTGTTGAATGTCATGTACAAAAATGAAAACAGCAAAGGAGGAAGATTCCTCCGCCAAACTCCCTAAAACTTCCATAAAGGCTGAAGTCTGTGCATCACAACAAAAGCATATGACTTTATTGATCCCAAACATGCTAAATAAACTCTAACCAATTTATCAACAAAATCCAGTGTTTAACTATGTTGCCACTGATGCTTGCCTCCAGAATAGAATCAAAGCCTTCATGTAGTCAAATAGGGACATATACAAGTAATCCTTTTAACAAACTCCCCAAACTACCCAAAATTTATTCTCGTTAACTACATAATGCAGGGACTACTGATAAGTGGTTAGTCTAAAACCAGCTGGACTCTCCGTCCATCCTCCCTCCCCCCCCCCTCCTCTCCCCCCCCCCCCCTCCGTCTCTCTCTCTCTCTCTCTCTCATTAGAGAGAGAATCAAGTAGGTTTAGGACGAAACCATTAAACATTTAACCATGCATGTGATCTCACAGAGAGAGAGAAACAGAGATACAGAGAGACAGTGAGACAAAAAGAGACAGACAGACAAACAGAAAGACAGAGAACAGCATTACCCTTGTTGGCAAAACAGGCAGAGGACAGGCAAAAGCTAGATAGTATGCTCAGTGACAAACAGCAGCTCTGAATGATCAGCTGTTCACAGCTCTCTTTTCCCTCACTAGGCGATGCTGACTGTCTCTACACCCACACCTGTATTTATAAGGCGTCTGTCCTGACAAAACAAAAAGCCATAAACAAAGGTATAAAAGAGGCCTTAGAACAGATGATGAAATTGGACACCAAAACCTAAACAACGTAAAATAAAGTCACATAATAAAACATGACCAAAAAAACAGACAAATTTTTTAAATGATAATGTAAAGTAAGATGAACATCTTCTTCTTCATGTGCCAGGTCTGTTGCAGACATCTGCGATCATGACCTTCCATTCCTCTCTGTTGTCAGTTCTCCTGATGAGTTCATTGTTGGGGGATTCTTTCCTCGTTGCGTAGCTGTTCAGACTGTCTGTGTATTTTGTGCGTTGTCTTCCTCTGTCTTTGTACCAAACAAAATCATTTCCATCTTGTCCACACAATATTTGCTTTTCTAATTCCATCAGCTCTGTAAGTGAGCCCAAAAAAATTGCAGTTGTCTTTTTACTGATGTTTTGAGTAGGGATCTTTTGTACCCCACCATTACCATTACTTCTTCGATTGACTCTTTCAGTCAATGATATTCTCAAATTCTTCTGATATACCACATTTCTGCAGCCTTCAAGTCTTCTTTCGAGTCTTTTGTCACGTCCAGCATTCACCATCCTACAGAAGGATGGACCAATGTACTTACCAGAGTGTTGATTTTGGTGCTGATCCTTATATTTCTGTTGGTAAAGATGGCTTCATCTTGGTGAAAGTGTTTTTAGACAAAGCGCTTCTCTCTTTAATCCTGTGTCCGCATCTGGCGTCTGGAGTTATTTGTGAAGCACAAGTATTTAAAGAGCAAACTTGTTTTAATTCTTTCCCCCATTGCTTAAAATGTTACATACAGGCATGTCAGACTGTTTTGAGATTACCATGCACTCAGTCTCTTTGCATTCAGTTGAAGTCCTTTGTTTTCAACACTTTCGATGTGGACGTTGTAAGAATATTTTTGTAGTTTTTCTCCAAGTCAGCATTAGCACTGTGTCACTCGGCATATCTTAGATTGTTTATGTTGAGACCTCCTACTTTGACACCTTCATGCTGCTCTATTTTCCGTAGAATCATTTCGCTGTAGATATGAAGAGATCTGGAGAAAAAAACTCAGCCTGCCTCACTCCCCTACAGATCGTCTGTACTCACTGCAGTCTTATCACATTTAATGCAGCTTCTTGTTCCCAGTACAATATTTGATCACTCTAAGATCTTTCCATCACAGTTATAGTCCTAGTAAATGTCGAACAATCGAATGACTTACTTTGTCAAATGCCTTAGAATAGTAATGAAGCAGAGGTACCAGTCCTTTTGTACCTCAATCGCCCTATTCCATGAGGGTCCTCAGGCAAGATGGGCATTTCTGGTACCTTTATCTGCATAAATCCAAATTGGGTTTCAGATATCCTCAGGTAGGATTTTATTCTCATTCTGTTCATGCAGCACACGTAACATGACTTTTGGTGAGTGGCCTCATAAGACTCTCCCACAGCATATCATGGATAGTGTTGAAAGTTTTGTTACTTCTTTGATTCTAAATTCGCCTAGAGGGGATAGCATTTCGATGACTGTCATCGGGTCCTGCGCCCTTGCCCTTTTCATCTTTTTGAGGGCCTTTTTGAACTGCCCCTCAAGAAAATGGGGCCTTCATCTTCATTACTTGATGATGAGGTGATAGAGCCTCTGTCATCGTGATACAACTCTGTGATGTATTCTGACCACCCTGTTGAGGATTTTCCTCCTTTTCCATAAAGAATGTCTCCATACTCTCGATCGTAGGCACCCTGGTTTTTGCTGACACTTTTTTCCCATGAGACCTCTTTT
>CM054165.1:1639266-1647336 GCA_028751875.1 Rapana venosa | reverse complement strand
AAAAATTGCAAAGAAAAGAAGAAAATTTTGGCCAAAAGAAGGGGGAAGGAGAAAAAAAGAAAAAAAGAAGAAGAAGAAGAAAAAAGAAAAAAAGATCTTTTAAGAAGAAAAAATGAAAAAGAGGAAAAAGGAAAATTTGGCTAAGGGGAAATTTCCCCAAAGAAGAAAAGGTTTGGGCAAAAAGAAAAGGGAAAAAGTTTGCGAAGAATTCCAAGAAGAAGAATGCAAAAAAAAAACGAACGCAAAGAAGAATTGCGAAGAAAAGAAAATTGTGAAGGAAAAAAAATTTGTAAAGAAAAAGGGATTGAAAAGATGAATTGCGAAGAATTGCAAAGAAGAAGAAGAATTGTGAAGAAGAAGAAGAATTGCAAAAAGGAAAAGAATTGTGGGGAAGAAGAAAAAATTGCGAAAAGAAAAATTTTGCAAAGAAAAGGGGTTTGGGTGAAGAGGAAAAATTTCCAAAAAGGGGAAAACAAAAAGGGAAGAATTGAAAAAAGGAGAAGAAGAATTGGAAAAAAAGAAAAATTTTCCCCAAAAAAGAAGAATTGTGATAAAAGAAGAAGAAGAATGCAAAGAAAAGAAGGATGAGGAGGGGGCAAAGGTGAAAAAACATTGCAAAGAAAAAAATTGCGAAAAAATGAAAAAGGGGGAAGAAGAGGAATTCCCAAAGAAAATTGCAAAGAAGAATTGTGAAGAAAAAGGGTTTGCAAAAATTCCCAAAAAAGAAGAAAAAATTGCGAGGAAGAGGGATTGCGAAGAAAAAAGGGGAAATTTTCCAAGAAGAAGAAAAATTTGCCAAAAAGAAGAATTGCAAAAGAAGAAGAAAGGAAGAAGAAGAATGTGAAGAAAAAGATTCAAAGAAGAAGAAGGCAAAAAGAAGACTAAGGTGTAAGTGGGCTTTACTATTTCAATGCCTAGTGTGTGTTTAAAAAAATTATGCATGTTTGCATGGGGATGAAAGTGCCGTGCAAGATGCCTACATAATAAATGTTACAACGGGGAAAATTTCATCGGTGAGAGCCAAAAAAAAGCAATCATGTTTTAATCATCTGTTTTTTCATGCCTTCGGGCCCCTGGGCTTTATTTACCCCAGTTCTTGATTAACCTTTTGCCGGGGGCAACAGCAAAGTGACGGGGGCGTATGAAATGATCAGGGGCTTTTTCCCACCCCATGGCCCTTCCCTTTAAAGCTAGTCTTTTTAGTGTTTACATGCCCTTTTTTAAACAAGGAGGCTTGGCGGGCCACAGCCCCCCCCCCCTTAAATGTGCGCGGGCCCGGGGGGCTATTTGGCCCTTTTGGAAAAACATCCCCAAACACTGACTGTCCATATGCCAATGGGGAGGGGGGGGGGGGGGGGGGGGGGGGGGGTTTACCAAAAAGTTGTGAAGAGTCCGGGGAAAAACCCATTGGGGAATTTCCAATGCTACGTTGTTTTTTTTGGGGTTTTGGCGGGTTTTTTTCTGGTTTTCCCTTTTTAAATTTTAGGGAAAATTTTTCCCTGAAAAATTAGAAACGGGGGGTGGGGGGTTTTCTTTCTCGGTTCTGTGTGTTTTAAATTTTTTTAAAAATTAACTAATTTTTTTTATTCTTTTAAAATCGAGGTAACAAAATTTGGGCCTTTTGTGTTTTTTTTTTTACATCCAGTCCCCGGGTGTTGAAATTTTTGGGTAAATTTTGTTAAATTTTTCCCCCCGGCACACAATGGGCTACTTTTACGAAAAGCAGAACAGGGTTAAACTTTTGCGTAAGATGTTCTGCATGTGTTCGGGACAGGGGGCCTTGGTTTATATCCCATCCGAAGGGGTGTGTGAGTGGGGTTGGGGCGCCGTGCGTGGGGTGTGTGTGGTGGTGTGTGTGTGTGTTTTGTTTGGGTTTTTTTGGGTTTTTTTTTTTTTCCCTTTTTTTGTTTTTGTTGTTTTATGTTGTTTTAAAGGGAAAGAAGGGGTATAACTCACTATGAGCACATATTGAATACAACATGAGATATATCTCTGTGTTTTGTGCCTGTTTGGGTGTTTTTTTTTTTTTTTAAATTTTTTTTATTCTTTTATATCGAGGGTAAAGGAATATGCCCCCTATGTGTGTGAAGAAAGAGAAGAGATGCTTTCAAGGTTAAAAAACAAATTTTCAATTTTTTGTGAAAATTGAAATACAACACCATCTGGACATACTGTCCTATGCCCGGTATGTGTGGGACCCGCGCCCCCAACCCCCCACACACACAAAACACACACACACAACCCCACACACACACACACACACACACACAAAACACACCAAAACAAAAACACACACACACCAAAAACACATACACACACACGCGCGCGATTTTAAAACACATTTTAATTGCTGACATCTTTTAAATATAGAAATATAAATTCCCCATTTTAAAATAAACCCTATTCTCGAATTTTTTCAACAAAATGTCCTGTTTTTTAATTAAGAACTTACTACACTGATTTTCCAAACTACCAAAAAAACCAATTTCATGACATACTTTCCCAATTAAAAAAATGGCTTAAACATTTCTTCTGAAGTTTTTCTTTAGTTAAGACGTGTGTTCTGTTCGTAATCCAACGAAGCGAGTTTTACATCATTTCATTCCTCCCAGAATTCCTCTTGAATTTTGGTTGGGTTATATTGGAGTCCCAGCGGAGTGTTTCTAGTCAGCCAGCGTTCCGGTGGTCTGAATGTCGTCTGTTCTTTTGTGCTGGTCCTGACCTGGCTTCATGTCCGATTGTTTTCGTGTATGGCTTTTCTGTAAGTAAAAATGTAACAACAAATAAATAAACAAATAAATAGTCATTTTGGGTAGAGTGCGTAGTGCCTGGTCTTCTCCTGTGCTTGTCACTCTGCAGGAGGTCTGCCTGCTGGCCTCAGCCGACACGTTCCAACTTATTTATTTAATTTAATTTATTTTACTCTTTTATTTCGAGGATAATGGAATAAGCACTCATGTGCTTTTTTCATCCAGTCCCTGTGTGTATGCAGCTTTGTAAATGTTGTCATCTGTTCCCACCGGCACACAATGGCCTACTCTTCAGGGCATGCAGCTCATCAGAAAGTTGATCAGAAACAATTTTCAGATTTGTTGGAAAAAAAGGCAGGAGATTGGGCTGGGTAGGCAGAAAATAGGCATGAGAGGGGGAGAACAAAGAGGTGAGGAGAAAGATTGAAACGAAGGGAGTGATAGAGAAGGGGAAATTTCCAGCGCAGAACGTCCAGAGGGTGAAGATGTCATTTATACATAAACGGCCCGGAATTCCCAAGGGGAAAAAGAAAGAAAAAAAGTGTGAGAAGAACATGCATTGGTGGATGGGTGTGTGTGTGTGTGTGTGTGTGTGCGCGCGCGTGCGTGTGCGTACATGCGTGCCTGCGTGCATGAGTGCATATGTGCGCGCATGTGTATATGTATTGTGTGTGCCACCAAAGCGACCCAGTAGCAGTGCAGGGCTCCTGTGGCTGATGGCCCCACGGCGGCCTGATATTGATGGGCTCCCTGTGGACTTCCCACCCTGAGGATTCGACATAACGAATCTGGACATGGCTGTGGCGGGCAGTTGAGATGAGCGGCGTGGGAACAGCAGGACAGACATGTTACAAAAGATAAGGCGCCTCCCCAATTTATATATATATATTTTTTATTTTTTTTTTGGGGGGGGGGGGGTGGGGGGCGAAGAGAAGAGCAGCTCACCAGCAGAAGACCTTTCCTGAACAAGACCAGCCACGTGAGCGGCAAGACCAACAGGAGAATCAGGAACAGCAGCAGCAGAGAAGAATTCTGCTGTGATGGAAATCAGAAGAAGAAGAACAAGCACACGCCTCAGGTCCATCTTTCTGGAAGACACACACGGGCACGCACGCACACGCACACGCAGGCATGAATGGGAGCACAAGCATCATTTATGCGCGAATAAGCACACACGTGTGCACGCACACACACACACACACACACACACACACACACACACACACAGTTTAATCACACAATATGAACATCATATCATAGTTGGGGATGCATAAACACATGTTCAGAACCCCGATTTATTTTGCACCATAATTAATATATATTGAAATCACAACAGAACCATAAAGTTCTAAGCCATCATTGAGAGACAGGGTTTATATGTTTCCTAGCTGCATATTGATGAAATCACTGTTTTTAATCCGTGTTCATAAGCAGATTTCTTTCCTTTAAGAAATGTACCACTTTTACAAAATTCAAAACCGAAATATCTAAAATAACTCTTAACTTCTAGATCTTTCATCATCAAATACTCCCCCCCCCCTCCCCATGCCGAGACCTGTCGGTGTAAGTAACATCCCCACCTTCTACTAAAATCTCTGTGCTAGGATGTCCCTCTTTCCTTGACCACCTTCACTAACACATGCCCTATCACCCTGCTAAAGTATATGACATGTGTGAGTGTGTGTGTGCTTTTGAAAAACATTTGACTGTTGAAATTGTATTTCATAGCCTGCAGCCACCATGTTTGTGATAGCTGTTTGTTTAAACTATTGATTATTTATGTTTGATTGCATGACTTTGTTAGATTAGGTTGAATGCATGCGCTTTGATTTGTCTTTGCAAGATATGGGGCTATATAAGTTCCATTTATTATATTATTATTGTTTTTCTTTCTGTCAAATCCTTCTTGTTTGGTCCATTCTCCTGCATTTTTTCTAGAAAGACTTAAAAATAACAATTTCACTCCCTTGCCAAAGTCGATGCACTGGGTCTGACTTGTCAGGCATTTAACGGCAGCCCATCGAATTTTCCCTCATATGATAGGCAACAATAGTTGCTGTGTCAGCATTCGAAGAGGAAGAATGTTCAGATACAAACAGACCATGGGAGCTTTTAATCATGAAAGTAAGTATTTTTGTTTTACTTTGATTGAATTCAAGCGTCAACTTCAGGCAATAGTCTACTTTTGCAAGACATGAAGTGATTTTTTTTGGTAGTTCAGATCTGGTGCTGACCAATGTAATCGTATCATCAGCATAGAAAAGCTTAAGAAGAAATTGTTCAATGTCATGTACAAAAATGAAAACAGCAAAGGAGAAAGATTCTCTCCCTGTCAAGCTCCCCTAAAACTTCCATAAAAACTAGAAGTCTTTGCATCAACAAAAGCACATGTCTTTATTTGATCATACATGTCAAATATAACTCTAGACAAATTACCAGAAATCCGGTGTTTAACTAGTTGATGCCACAATGCTTGTCTCCAGATAGAATCAAAGGCTTTCTTGTAGTCAAAATAGGGATAATACAAGTGATCCTTTTTTCATTCCAAAGTACCAATTTCTGCCTTAATTACTTAATGCAGGGTCTACTGTTAAGGGTTAAGTCTAAAACCTGCTTGACTCTCTCTCTCTCTTTTCTCTCCTCTCTCTCCTCTCTCTCTCTCTCTCTCTCTCTCTCTCTCGTTCTGTCTCTCTCTTGACAGAGAGAGAATCAAGTAGGTTTAGGATGTAACCATTAAACATTAAACCATGCATGTGTTCTCAGAGAGAGAGAGAGAGAGAGAGAGAGAGAGAGAGAGAGAGAGAGAGAGAGACAGACAGAGAGAGAGAGAGAGAGACAGACAGACAGACAGACAGACAGACAGACAGACCTACAGACAGACAGACAGACAGACAGACAGACAGACAGAGAACAGCATTACCTTTGTTGGCAAAACAGGCAGAGGACAGGTAAAAGCTAGATAGTATGCTCAGTGACAAACAGCAGCTCTGAATAATCAGCTGTTCACAGCTCTCTTTACCCTCACCAGGTGATACTGACTGCCTCCACACCCACACCTGTATTTATAAAGCCTCTGTCATGACAAAACAAAAACCTAAAGGAATATAACAGGCCAGGAAAAAACTGACAAAAATAAATGAAAAAAATGATCATGTAAAGTAAGATGAACATAAAACATAATAATATGATAAATAATACAGTAAAGTAAGATGAACATAAAACATAATAACGATAAATAATATAAAAGAATAGCAAGACAAAAGAAGATTCACAAAGCTGCTGCGAAATAAGAAACAGCCCATTAAATAACAAACAAAATGCAAACAATAAACTAGAAACTAAATACATGTTATTTAGTTTCCCTGCTAAGACTCCCCATCCTTCACACAAGTGCTAGACCAAATTTTGGTATGGACCCTCTTTCTGTCCCACCATTTAGGTAGTGGCCACATTTCCACTCATACATGATGCACATCACCACACTATGGCATGCATATTTTAAAAAGTACTATCCTTTTTTTAACCTGCACAATATCCCCTGTTTCTGAAGGGGGTAATTAACGTTTGGCACAAATGTTCTACGAGTGGCGAGAGAGCGCGAGGCGCGCGAGAGACTATTTTACACCTCACGAATGGTTTCAATGACGAGAGCGGAGTACTTCCATTACTCCCGGTATGCTTGCAAATGGACATCGCAGAATAGGCGAGTTCCCTGCCCTCCAACCAGCATGTCCGTAAAAAAATACTAAGAAGGTGGAACCCTTTCCCCAGTAGGGTTTAACAATAAGGGCTAAGCGCGCGCCGGAGTGAGAGCTAGGATATTCTCTCTACACTCGCGCTATGCTATAGTATATCTTTGATTCAAACGGCAACACAAAAATCAACATTACTGGTGAATGGCATCCGATACTATCTCTATCTCTATCTCTCTCTACTAGATCATGAATGACATTGGTTAAAGCCGAAAGGAACCACTGAAGGAAGAGGAATCTTATCGCCAAAACATAGACCAAAATAGAGATCTGGAAATGTTAAAACAATGTTTTTGAACAAAAAACTACCAAGTTACAGCATAGATGGAGACCTACATGGAACATATTCTCGAGTCATGAAAGGCGATGGACAGATCAGGCCAAATACAAGCCACAAAGAAGACATGCTGTACATTAAATACAACCAAAACCATAGGGAGTACCTCTTTATCATGAAGAAAGGTAAATGGAAAGTCCTTGATGGATGAAACCTATCAAACAGCAGGATATGAAGAAAATGAAAGTAAACATCTAATACCACAACATACAGTGCTATCACCAACCAACGTACAGTGTAGAAGAAACAAAGATACATTTTTAATACAATTACAGGCGAATTGAAACACACCAACCAAGAAATAGGGGTTTATGAGATAGTGAGTACCTAAATGAAAAGCAAAAGACAACACAAACCAGAAAAGCATAAAATGAAGGATTGCACTATAAATAACAACGAAAAGATCGGTGAATCTGCATACAAACAACCCTCCATTGAGACATTATTTGCACAACTGAATCCACATCTTACCTGGTGTTCCCCCAATAATATAGCGCGTCTATCATCCAATCGAACCAACATGATCAATGACATGGAAAATCGCTCCTAATGTAAAAGTAAGAAGAGCCATTTGCAGTGAACACCCTCTTGGTCACGCAACCCTAAAATGAACTGAAAAAAATGATCTGAAACCAACAAACAAAATTTATTGAAAGCTGCGCAACTCCAAATAAAAGACTTCACCCTCCACTAAAAACATCCCAACACTGTGATACTGAAAACTAAACACCTCTGACCCGACAATATAAACATAATTAAACAATCCAGACAGCCTACACACAAGCCAAAACTCTTGACAGAAACAGAGGAAAAAAAAGGTGAATTGCAGCAGACAACCTGCAACACCATCGAACTGAAAAAAAAATCTTAGAGACAAACAGACGGAATTAAATAGTACAAACAACAGTACAGAGAACAAACCAAACTGTAAGAAATGACATAAACAACAACGTACCTACATGAATGAATCAAGCACAAAGCCTGCGCGCAAAGGAAGCAAGGACATGTTATAAGATCACCAAACTGTCATGGCAAGTACCGGCGCAATACCGAAAACCAAATCCTAATAAACAAGCCAATTACTACCACAAACAAACAAGATCAAATGCAATAACGAATGTTCAGTCTAAGTTTCTCACAGAGCACGCACCAACTGAAGAGCAGATGTACAAATCTATGCTGATCTCAATTAACAGACACCACCAAGAAGAAAGATTATACACACAATGAG
>CM054165.1:1616766-1634266 GCA_028751875.1 Rapana venosa | reverse complement strand
CTCGAGACATGAAAAGCCGATGGACCGGATCAGGCAAATACAGAGCCAGCACAGGAGAGACCATGCTGTACAGTATAGAGATGACAAAAACACACAAAAAAAAAATGAAAATAGAAAAATAACACAGAAGTAAAAATAAAAAGAACAAAAAAAAAAAAAAAAACATAGAAAAGACAATGAAAAAGAAAGAACAGAAAGAAAAAACAAAAAAAATAAGAAATACAAAAAAGAAAGTAAAAGAGACACAAAAAAAAAAAAAAAACTAAAAAAGTATAAAAAAAACAAAAAAAAAACACCCTCAAACAAAGCCCCACATGCCCGCGGCCCCCATCCCAGCCCCCTCCAGCATACCCCCCAATCGCTTCGCTCTCACTCCACACTCACACGCCCTCAGCACCCGCCTCCACCCGCCCACGGCATCCCCCAGCCCTCACTTCCTCCCTTACCGGCCGGCCCCTACGCTCGTCCCTGAACCGCTCAGATCCATGATACCCCTCCTCCCTCCCTCCCCCCCTATCCCCACACATCCCTCTCCCCACCAAGCTCACTCCCGCTGCCCGCGTTGTGAGAACGCCCTCTCCAGCTCACGGACCCCCGCCCCCAACACCCACCCAACAACCACACAACACTATCCAACCGCCAGCCACGACACGAAAGACCGGTACCGCCCCCATTGCCCCCACAAGCACGGACCTGAAACTTCCAGAGTCAGGTCGGGTCCAGTGGCTGCCCCAACACAGGACTACATAGGGTCGGCCCCGGCTCACCCCCCCTCGCCCCCCCCCCCACAACTAAAGCTCCGCAACCCCCTAAAACCCCCCTCCCCCCACCCCAACACCCCACGCCCCCCCCAGCGCCCCTCGACCCCCAGACCCCCATTCTCTTCAATCTCACTCCCCCCACACACTCGCCCCCGAACCAAAAACAGACCAGCCGTCACCACCGATCGGCCCTGCCCACTCTCCACCCAACCTCCTCCCCTTCCATTCTTAACTTTCTAACCCCAGACCCCCTAGGCTCCATTTAGTACACTTCCCCCCCACCTACAAAACCTAAGGCTCCCAAAAACAAATACACCCCAACTCTCCCAGACGTCAAAATCTCTCTTATATAACCGCAAAAAATCTCCCTACTGCCATTCACCGATACAAATACAACCCCCATCCCATGTCCTCCGCTCCAGTGCATAACCACCCCGCCCAACCCACACACCCATCAACACAAACATAAACTAAGCTCCCACAGAACACCCAAACAACACCCCGCCCAAAACCATTCCCGAACCCCAACAAGATAACCAAACCCAATCACCCTAAAAACCACCCACGCCACCAACACCCCCACTCCACCCCACCCACCCCCCCTCCACCCAATCCCCACCCCCAGCAAACCATCCAAACACCCCTCCACCCCACTGCCCCCCCCCCACACAACCCCCCCCTCATCCCTACCGCCACACCACACAGCCCCTCACTCTTACAAGAAACAAACAATAGAAACTCTCTAACCACAACAGAGAAAACATTACTCACCTTAAAATATGCCCCGCTCATAAGAATGAACTCGGTAACCCAATCCCAATAAAATTATACCCCTCCCTTATGTTAAGAGACAATAACCCCCCCCGCCCCCACACGCCCTTACCCCCCCACCTCCACCCATTCGGTCTCGTAGCCAATCTCATGCCGTAAAAATGGAAAATTGCTTGAAGGAGGTGGAACCTATCAACAGCATGATGATGAAGATAAGAATGAAAGTACACATGCTCATACCACAATCATCAGTGCTATGCACCAACCAACGACAGTGGAGAATAAAGCAAAGATACAATTTATGAACAATACCGGCGAATGGAAAACACACCAACCATGACATAGGATAGTGATGGTGACCTAAATGCAAAAAGGACGGAAAAGACAACACAAACCAAGAAAAGAGCCATGGGAAAAGTAAGGATGTGGCAGCATCAATGACAACGGAGAAAGATTGGTGAATTCTGCATGACAAACAACAGGCCATTGGAGGGACATAATTTGCACAACCCTGAGAATCCACAAACTTACCTGGATGTTCCCAATGGAAAGAGACAAAATCCCAGATCAACCACCTGATTGATCAATGGGACATGGAGGAGATCGCTCTCTAGATGTAAAAGTAAGAGAGGAGCCGATGCTGGAGCAGTGAGCACCCCACCACCTTGTCACTCTTTGCTACCTCAAAAGATGAAGCTGAGAAAAAAATGATCTGGAAACCAAGGCCACAACATTTTGATGTGGAAAGTGCGTCAACACCAAAGTAAACAGAGTGCTTTCACCCTCCAGCTGAAAAACAAGTTCCAACACTGGGGTGGAAACTGGATCAAACTACAACACCTTCTGGACACGACTAATATAAACATCTCTCAGTGTAAACAAGTCAGGACCATGCCCTACACACAAGCCAGTGAAACATGCTTATGGACAGAGACAGGAGCGGAAAAAGTGGTATAGCTTCGATTGCAAGCGCAGACATCCTGCAAGCATCGAACTGAAGAAAGAAATCTTAGAAGACAAAGTCAGCAGCGGATGAGAGAGAGGTACAAAAAACAGTACAGAGAAGCAACCAAACTGTGAAGAGAATGACAAGAACAGACAAGCGTACCTACATGAATGATAAGCACAACAAGCAGAGGAGGGCCGCCGCAAAGGGAGAGCAGGAACAGGTGTATAAGATCACCAAGACTGTCAGTGACAAGTACTAGGGCCAATACCGAAACACCAATCCTATATAAACAAGGCCAAATACTACCACAGAAGCATAACAAGATGCAAGATGGGTCAGAACATTTCAGCGAAGTTCCAACAGAGCACCACCAACTGAAACGAGGCAAATGTACAAGATGCGATTGCGATCTCAATTGTGAATCAGCACCCAACCAAAGAAGGAAGAGATTATAGCAGTCAATGTACTCTCTACAAGATGGAAAAGCCCACTGGCTAGGACAACCTCGAAATGTCCAACTTTCAAGCAGATCCAGAGTATTGCATCTAAAGTTCTACAGCCAATCTTGCAGCTATATGCGAGTGGAGAAACTGCTCCACAGATTCTGGACAGAAGGATCATCGTGAAGATCCCCAAGAAAAGGAGCCCTGAACAATTGTACCAATTGGAGAGGATCACTCTGTGCTAATCTGTTCCCAGCAATATTCTGGCAAAGATCAACATCCAAGAATCTCAGAGCATGACCAACAACTCGAAAAGAAAACCAGGCAGGTTTTCGATCAGGAAGAAGATGCATAGACCAGATCTTCACCCTGCGCAACACATCATCGAACATGCAACTGAATGGCAGAGCCAGCTGTATATCAACTTCGTAGATTTACACGAAAAAAGCCTTTGAAAGCATACATCAAGAAAGTGTATGGCGCATACTCCGAGCATAAGGAATTCCACAGGAATTACCAAGTCATTAAGAGACTTTTTTTACAACAACCTTAACAAACGTGGAGGACAGATAACCGAACTCTGCAAAAACCAGTTTCAGTGTACAAACCCGCGTCAGCGACAATGCTGCTCCATGTCAGCACTACTCTTCAACCTGAACAATTGATTGGGGTGATGAACAGACCAACAGCTGACAGTTCACAGGTCATCAGATGGACTCCTATCTCAACGCATGAATGAACCAAGATTTTTGCCGACGATCTGGCACTTGCTCTCACATACCCACCATCACATCAGAGAAGACATCCCTGTCTCAGCACTTTCGCACAGCAAGTATGGCCTGAAAATCACGTCAGAAGAAGACAGAGCAGGTATGACACAGAACGTTTCAGAACCCCTCACCGGATCACAGGAATGAGAAGATTTACTCAACAACTGAGAGTTCACGTACTCAGGACACTGATTAGGCATGACATCGGAGAGCAGGCCGCGACATTCAAGAACCGGAGATAGCAAACAAGAAATGTGTCATCTACAGAAATCTTGAACAACCGATGTGGAATCGTACCAGTACAGCACCAGGACCAAACTAAGACTATACCAGAGCTGTGTAACTTATCCACCTCTTTTGTACAGCTCGGAGGTGCTGAAGAAGACTGAAGAGTGACCTCGACAAACTATTCACATTCCACACGAAGAAATCTCAGAAGAACCGGCGCATCTTCTGGCCTAAGACCATCTCTCAACCAAGACTCTTTTTGCGTTGCAACCAGGAAAAGCATGGACACCATCACCATAGCAATAGGCGTCATGGTGCTGGATAGGGGCATAATCTGCCCGTCGGGAACAAGGTAAAACATCGCCCGAACACACCCTTCCACATGGACACCAGAGGGAAAACGCAAACGAGGTCACTACCCATGAAACACTTTGTCGTCATACACAGTCAAAACAGGCTATAAGCCTTTCCAACATACCTGGGGTGAAACCATTGGGAAGCTGGCCCAGGACAGACAGGAGTGGAGGCAACATTTGTTGCTGCCCTAACATGCCAATAAGGCTACAAAGCGGCAACAGATGATGATGATGGCAGTCAGTTACTGAGTGGGTTGTTAACTCCAGTGGAAAATTCCTCCCTGAAATGACGGGTGTCTTGCTGGTGTTTCGTAACCCCCAGTCTTCAGTAGTGACAGCCCATCAATCGCTAGATAAATACACGCATCTAAACACTAGGCTAGTCCACCTAATTTTGGAAACCATGACTCTCTTCTATTAGTGTTAACACCCCCTCTTCCACACCCTCTCCAATCATAACACACATTATAAAAAAAACAAAAAACCAGATGACAAACAGATAAGTTAACAAACACACGTAAATAATAAAACACACACACACACACAACACAACAAACACACACACACACAAACGCACCGCAAACGGCAGCATCACTACACTCTCATCTCTGTCTTTTCACACATACATGCTTACACACAACTACACAACACAACCCACACATATATTTATACAACACACAACACACCACACACACAGCTTACTACACACACACACACAACACAACCCACACACATTTTCCACACACACACACAACACACACAAACCACACACACACACACACACACACACACCACACACATACACACACACACCTACGCACGCATGCAACACACACACAGTTAACGTTGTTTAGGGGTGGGTTTTTCATTGGGACAGGGGGTATTTTGACTCATAATTTTTGTTTTTTTGAGTTAGTTCTATTTAATTCTTTATTTGCATTGGGCTGATACTTTGTTTTATGTTAGTTATTGTCGCGCGATGTTGTTTGTGTACGTATGTTTGTGTTTGTTTGTGTGTTTATTTGCTTGTCTTGTAGTCTGTTCTTATCACTGTTTTTCTTTTGTGTGTGATTTATTCAGTTGTTTGTATGTTAGAAGGTTTTTTTGTGTTGTAATGTGTGAGAGGGGGGAGCAGTTGAGTTGTGTCTTTTAAAATATATTTTGTTATTTGTCTTCTTTGATTTTGTTTTGATTTGATTTCACTTTGTTGCTTGCTTGTTGCATTATGGTGATCATATATTTTCAGGGAGACTTTACTTATTTATTTGAATTGTATGATTTAATATTGTCAGAGGATTTTTTTGTTTTGTTTTTAATTCCATGTAATCATAATATTGTTCTTCTCTTGTTGATTGGATATGGTTTTTTATCAATGATTAGGTTTTTTTAAATTCTATATGTCTGCATATATACTTCTTTTTTTTCTCATCTTTTGTATATAGATTAGATGGCTTGATGAAACAAGCAAAATGCACTGCTTATGCCAAGTACCATTTGAAAATAAAAGTTTGACTAAGACTTTGAAAACTCAAATATGTATGCATCTCACATGGAAGAATCTGATGATATAATAAATTAACTTGGACTATAAAAAACATAGAAATGTTGCTGGGTGAATGTTATCTTTTAAATTATAAAACCATGGAATATGTAGCCCTATATCTACATAACAAAAAACAAATCAAAGCCCTTTCATTTCATCTACTCATTTCACACATGCTAGACATGTACAATTACTACTAACTACTACTTAATACTACTAGAACAACAACTACTACTACAACTAACTATAAATGGAATTCTTAAATAGCGCTAGTACCACACAGTGCATGATTTATGACAGCAAATAGCGCATCAAAAAACACAGAGCGTCAATATTCACACAAACAGACAGTAATAATGTATACATTCATAACCGTTAAAGTGTTTTAAAAGAATGGAGGGGGAGAGGAGAGAGAGAGGGAGAGAGATGGGGAAGTGACAAACAGGCAAAAGACAGAGAGTAACATTTCCAAATTATTTTATCATCTGGATAATATGGTATCTTTTAACAGCACATACACAAATTATCTCATAAGAGAAGAAGGAGAGAAAGTAATGCTCCATAACTAATAGAGTAAAAGTGATATCAATTTAAAAAACAACAACATACAAAGAAACATATAAAAAGCCTGTCAAAAATTATATCAAAATACAGTCTAACGAGTTTCCATAGCCTAGTAGGCTCTTTATTTATGACAGGGAAAAAACGATAGCATCAAAGGACGATAATAAAGCCCAAAAATTACAAAACTAAAACACACAGCCAATAAAAAATTATTACTGAAGACATTTTCTATTTAATAAGCAATAGTAAACAATTCAAGCCATAACACAAATGATTAATTCTGTGATTATATGATCAAGGTGAGGTTATTAATAGATACTCTGACCATTCCTTGAACAGAAATGTACTGGATCACATGTGGCAAGAGTACTGTTGTGTTAGTATGTCGGTTAGTACTATTTGAGGTGGTATAGTAGGCATTTTTGAAAGCTTCTTTACATTGGATGTTTTTCATGTATGTTGGTAGCATGCTTCCAGATAGGCTACCTGTAATGTTGAGGGCTGATTATAGGAGGTTTTGGTAAATGAATTTTGTTAGGATATTGGAAATCCAAATGGAATCTTTATATGGAAGTGTTTGTGGAGCTTGACCCATCATAACTTTATAATAATAATATAATAATAATGTATGGAATTTATATAGCGCTGAATCTTGTAAAGTAAACAAATCAAAGTGCTTGCATTCAAATCATTCATACGCATGCACCATCATAAATAAAAAGATAAACAAATAATCAAATTTATATAACACCACACACTTTATTGCAGGGAAACAAACTTTTAAGGGAAGAATCCCAGTTTTGCTTAGTTCTGTAAGGTTAAAGCAATTTAAAAGAGAACTGCTTTGAGTGCTGGTTGGCAAGTTCTATTGAGAGGTTTCAGACAATTGTGCACTGCTTGTGTCAAAAAGTGGGTATAGCAATAGATGATACACAAGATAAATGGTAAGCATGTAGAATACAGTGTTTTCTAACCTATGTGTGTGTTGATAAGTGTTTAATCTGAACAGTTGGTGGTACGTGTGTTGTACAGACTGTTTTGGCACAATTTATTTAGTGGCCAGACTGGTTATCATCACAATACCGTATAATTTTATGAGTTTTCCAACTTCCTCATAGCTTTCATTATTAATGAATATTTGGAGAGAGTCTAGTTTGTACTCTAGTTTGTCATGGTTTTGTCTCTTGTGTCTTGTTGTCAAATAAGCATGAATATGATTGTTGGTCTTTTTAGGGTTAATTGACATGATTGATGCAACTGTACCATATGCATAGAGAATCAATTGTTACATGTTATGTAGGTAGATATTTGTCCAAGATTGGTTTGACTAATATGAAGTGTAGTTTCTATGCCAAAAAAATGTCCACGGATTCTTTGATTTATGAGAGGGGAATAGGTCATTAACATCTGCAAGAATAAAAGTGGGCCTACAAAAACGCGACATACTCAATTGAAGACTATGCAGTACTCTTGGTAGTGTACAGGCGATTTACGGTGTTATTGATCGAAGATATAATATTGTACTATTAGATGCAGGAATGATCTAATTAACTTCGACTGTTATCCAGATATTCCCAATAAGACGAGTTTTATGTCATAGCAATTATGTGGCCTATAACATCAAATGCTTTCTTGGCAGCAGCAACAAAGAGGGCTTCCACAATATTTATTTTCATTATATTATTATACAAGTATCTACATTGTATTGGAAAGATGTGTGCAAGAATGCTTTGTTCCTCTGAATCCTGACGATGGTTCACACAATAAACAGACAGTTAGATGATTCGATAGATGATAGCGCTAATATCTTTTGTACATGTTTTTTCACAGAGGTTTGGATATAATTGATAAAGTGAGGATAAAATGCCTATAGATTATAGGACTTGAGGAGTCACCAGATTAAAAAAACGAATATCATTTGGTCTTTTGAATCTTGAGATGTGGAAAAAGCAATTCGCAATACACAAGTTTTAGACTAAAGTGAGTTACTCAGTTATATAATTGGAAGCTGCAATTGTACAGAGAGAGAGACAAGAACACGACAACAAACAGACAGACTGACAGACAGATCAGAAAAACAGACAGAAAGACAGACGACAGAACAGTCAGACAGTACAGCAGCCAGACAGACAGACAGACATATAGAGAAGACGACAGACAAAGACAGTGAGATAGAGAAGACACAGACAGACAGACAGTACGAGACAGCAGACATGTAAAGAGGAGGGGGATAGAGAATCTGATCACACCAGGAAGTTTAGGGATGTGTAGCATATGTTTATGTAATGCACTGATCCTTTTTTCTAATGCTGCAATGACCGCTCTTGAGATTACGGATTTTATAACTAAAGCTTTAGATTTATAATACACAGTAGAAACAGCTTCAAAACAATTTTTTGTCTTGCAAAATGATTATTAGTTGTCTGCTCACTTCAAGTGTCGTCAATCTGTGTGTTTATTTATTTAATTTATTCTATTATTTCAAGGATAATGGAATAAGCCATCGTGTGCTTTTTACATCCATCCCCGTGATATAATGCTGTTTTGTAAATTTTGTTGTCCTGGTTCCCACTCAGCACACATGGACTACTCTTTTCAAAAGGAACAGGATTTATACATGGGCAACACAGATTTCTGCATGCATATCGTGCAACGCGCCCTAACACTGGTTTTCATAAGTCCTCATCAGAAGGACTTTTGGGAAAGTGGATCCTGCACGTGATGTTAACCTCCAGGGAAAAAAATCCACTTGAACAGGCATTCCGAAACCAAGGTCGTCAGATTGTAAGGCAATGCTTTGACGCACTAGGCTATCATGTATCATTGTGTGTTTATATAGTATCGTCATCATCTAGATCTTGAGGCGCGCTCTAGTAGAACTAACTCTCATCTAGTATATTAGGGTGGTGCATGGTAACCTGTAAATTGCACCATTAAGTACACTATGGGCTTTTCTATGCCATTGGGTATGTGTTGTTAACAAATTTGCATGTTTTTTATGTGTGTAATGTGTATACATGCCAAGAGTGGGTACATGAATAAATGTTAGACTGTGTGGAGAATTAAAATCCAGGTGAGATCCAGAATTAGGTTCATGGCTATTATCATCTGTTAGATCCATGCCTTCAGCACCTGGGCTGTATATTTTATCCAGTTCTTAATTAAAACCATTTGAAGCTGGGGGGCAACAGCAAAGTGACAGCTGTATGTTTGATCAGTGGCTTTCTTTCCACTCACAGGAATTCTCCCAATTTTACAGCTTTAGTGTTTAGAGATCAACTATGACTCTCTGACTAGGGGCTTGACTTCGCACAGTCCTTATGTCTGCAGCCCTAAAGGAGGAGTTGATGGCCTTTGGAGAACATCTCCAAATGATGTCTGTCCTTAAGCTCAGGATGTGGGGGAGGGGGATTAGAGGGGGAATGGATTCAACTCATAATATACGCATGAGGAGTACAGGGAAAACATTGTTTGTGATTTCATTTGCTGATTTGGAAGATTGCGTACCTAACACCCTCTTGGACAAGTAGGCTCCTGCCTTGGGTATGTCCAGTACACAAGTGCCACACCACTCTTCTTGCGTGCACACACACACAACACACACACACACACACACACACACACACACACACAACACACACACCCACACACACACACAACACACACACACACACACACACACAACCTGTAAAAAGATTTCTATCCATGTTTAAATTCGTGACATTTTTGAAATATACAGAAATATACTTTCAATTCGTAAAGGTACATTTTTTAAAGAATTATCACCACTATGTCCTGTTTGAATCAAGAACATACTATCACTCCAGTTTTTCCAAACTACCTCATTAAACAAGCAATTCACCCACCTACTTTCGCCCACGTCCAAAAATGGCTTTAACATATCTTCTGCAGTTTTTCTTATGGGTCAAGGAAGTGTGAGTCTGTTTGTAGTCCAACAAACAATGAAATGTTGCGCAATCATTTAATTCCTCCCAGCTGGCTCTTGAACTTTGGTTGGGTTATATTAGAGTCCCAGAGGAGTGTTTCTGGCCCTACTTGTGTCCCCGTTGTCCTGAATGTCGTCTGTTTCTTTTGTGCTGGTACTGACCTGGCTTAGGTGGTCTGATTGATGTCTTTTCTGTAAGTAAAAATGTAACAACAAATAAAGAAATAGTCATTTTGGGTAGAGTGTGTAGTGCCTGGTCTTCTCCTGTGCTAGTCACTCTGCAGGAAGTCTACCCGCTGGCTAGCAGCCGACACGTTTCCGCCAACTTTCAGGGCCAGCAGCTCATCAGAAATGTGAACAGAAACAATTTTCAGAATGTTTGAGAAAATGGCAGGAGATTGGGCTGGGTAGGCAGAAAATAGGCATGAGAGGGAGAGGACAGAGAGGTGAGGAGAAAGATTGAAAGGAAGGGAGTGATAGAGAAGGGGAAATTTCCAGCGCAGAACTTCCAGAGGGTGAAGATGCCATCTTTACAAAAAGGGCCCCCGGCATTCCCATGGGGGAAAAAGAAAAAAAGAAAGTGTGAGAAGAACATGCATTAGTGGGCGAGTGTGTGTGTGTTTGTCTGTGTGCGTGTGCGCACGTGTGCATGTGCGCACGCGTGCGCGTGCGTGCGTGTGTGTGCGTGCGTGCGCACGTGTGTGCGTGCGTGCGTACGCGTGTGTGCGTGCGTGCATACGTGCGAGAATGTGTATATGTATTATGTGTGCCACAAAAGCCACCCACTGGCAGTGCAGGACCCCTCTTGCTTGGGGCCCCAAAGCGGCCTGATATTGATGGACTGCCTGTGGAATTATGACCTGAGGATGCGACATAAGGAATCTGGGTATGGCAGGGGCAGGGATATTGAGATGAGCGGCGTGGGAAAAGCAGGATGGGGACATATATATATATATTACACTTGATAAAGATGCAGACAATAACCAACAGTTTCAATGCAGTGATGACGGAAACAGCAAAGGAGCTACTTGGCAAGCACTGCCAGAAAAAAACAACCATGGATCACAGATAAAATCCTGGATATGTGTGATAAACCAAGTAAGTTGAAGAGTGTCAAGTACACAACAGGAGCAGGGGAATACAGACAGATCAGCAAAAGGATTAAGAAAGACATGAAAAAGGCCAAAGATGAATGGATTGAGAAACAATGTTCAGATATTGAAGACAATTTGACCAAGAACAACAGTAGAAGAGCCTATCAAATTGTGAAAGAGCTCACACATCAGAAACAGACAAGAGTCACCAGCATCGAAGACAAAGACGGAAACTGCCTCACAGAGGAAAAAAAATAAATTAACAATGACAAGAGTACTGTTCAGAGCTCTATAAACCATCAGACCCCAAGGTGACCCCCAGTGTACTTACAAGTAAGGACTCGTCAGAAGATGATGACTTTCCTATCCTTCGTGAAGAGGTGAGCAGCAATCAAATCACTGAAAAATGGAAAGCTGCAGGCATTGACAACATCCCAGCAGAGCTGATCAAATACTTGGGGGGGGGGGGGGGGGGGGGTGTAAAATGACATTCCCTCCTCACAAATTTGCAAAAAAGATCTGGCAACTGGAGAGTGGCCAACACCTTGGACCCAGTCACTCATCAACATGCTCCCCAAGAAAGGCAATCTACAGCAATGCCAAAACTATCGAACGATCAGCCTCATAAGCCATGCCAGTAAAGTGATGTTAAAAGTCATCTTGAACAGACTAAAGCCACGGGTAGAAAAGATCATCGCTGAAGAACAGGCAGGCTTCCGCCCAAACAGAAGCACCACAGAACAAATATTCAACCCGCGAGTTCTGTGCGGGAAATACAGCCAGCACCAACAGAAACTATACCATGTCTTTATAGACTTCAAAAAGGCGTTTGACCGTGTATGGCACGACGCATTATGGGCCACAATAAAGAAATACAACATGGGACAAAAGATCATTCGGACCATCAAAGAGCTATACACAAAAGCCACCAGCACAGCGCTTTTCCAAGGCAAAGTTGGAGAGTGGATTACCATACCTCAAGTGGAGTTCCATCCAAGGCTGTCCTCTTATCGCCAACACTGTATTTAATGTGTTCCTTGAGCGCATAATTACTGATGCTTAGAAGATCACACTGTACAGTGTCAGTATTGGAGGGCGGATAATCACCAACCTCAGGTTTGCTATGACAATCGGACCGACTTGCAGGAAATGAATAGGAACTATCCAACTGTGTACCACCACTGGAACAAAACATCCTCCAGATATGGCATGGAGAATCAATGCTGAGAAAAACAAAACATCATGACACACAGTGCCCAGCAAATCACTACCAAGATCAAAAGTCATGGAAAAAGAACTTGAGGGTAGTAGATCACTTCAAGATACATGGAGCTATTATTAGTGAAGAAGTTAAAAAACCGAAATCCTCGCAAGAGCTGCCAACTAACAATAGCAGCAATGGCAAAGCTCAAGACTATCTGGAAAGACCGAAACATCTCTCTCAGGAACCAAGGTCAAGCAACTGCATGCACTATCATCTCTACATATCTGTATCGTGCGAATCCTGACATTGAATGCAGATCTACAAAGGAGGATCCAGTCCCGCGCTCTAGAGTGAGATGCCCAGAAGACTCCTTGGCATCTCATACATGGACACCACAACAACAACGAAGTCCTACAAACCAACCACCAACAAGTAAAGCACTATGAAAACCTGCTGCCCACAGGATCAAGAAAAGAGAAGCTCAGATGGTACAGGACATGTGACTAGATCAATGGGCTGTCCAAAACCTAACTGCAAGAACCGTGCCGGGGAAGAGAAGGCGAGGCATACAGAGGAAGAACTGACAGAACAACACATCACGAATGGACGAAGGAAGACTCTCCACAACCCAGGCACTTGCACACAATCACCGTGAATGGAGCCAGCTGGTTGCAACGTTCGTCATGCAGTCCGCCCTGACAACACCCCGGAGGGGCCTATATTTCGGGGGGGGGGGGGGGGGGGGGGGGCAGGATGGGGGGATGCGGGTGGGTGGGGGGCGGGAGGGCTGCCTTATGGAAAAAAGAGAAGATCAACTCACCAGCAGAAGACCTTTTCTGACTATGACCACCCCTGTGATGAGCAAAGGATACCGACCAGGACAGCACCGAGGAGCACAGCAACAGCAACAGCAGAGGTAGAATTCTGCTGGATGGAAATCAAAAGAAGAAGAACCACAGAGCACACGCCTCAGGTCCATCTTTCTGAAGACACACACCGGGCAACGCACGCAAAGGCACACGTACACGGTGCGCACTCAGTCAACACTCCCAAGCATGCACATATCGCACACCATGCACGCACATATGCAAACACAAACACCCACACACGAGCACGAACGCACGCAGGCCGTGCACACGCACAACCATAAAAATAACACTTTAAATCACACAACTTGAAACATCATATCATAGGTTACAGGATCATAAAATAAGATAGATTGAAATCACAGACGAGAATCAAAAAGTCTAAAGCCAATCATACGATAAAAGACAGTGGTTTATTTAGTTTCCTAGCTGCATATTAGATGAAAACCTCTGTTTTTCATCCTTGTTCATAAAGCAGATTTCTCTCCCTTTAAAGAAATTAACCAATTTACACACCTTCCAAAAAAAATATCTAATATAATTTACAACTTCTACATGTCATCATCAAAAACACCCCCCCCCCCCCAAAACACAAAAAAAAGCTACCCTGAAATACAGGGGGGAGGGTGGGGAACTGTCCGTGTAAGTAGCATCCCAACCTCTAGAAATTCTGTCTAATGCTGTCCCTCATTCTATCCCTATCTTTGTTCAGCTTGTTTTTTCCTTTATTGTCATCCTCCTTTCTTGTTCATCTCCTCCTTGTCTATTTTCTGTTTTCTGTCCATTCCTCCTACCTTCTTTTCCAGAAAGAACTTGAAGGTAATACTTCTCTCCCTCACCAAATGTTGTATGCTCAGGGCCTGACTTTCGGGGCTTAACGCAGTGTATCACATTTTCGTTCATAGAAAGACAACAATAATGCTGTCTGAGGTATTGGATACAATGAGGAAGAATTATCAAAATTAATACAAACAAACCACAAGAGTTTTTTCGTAATAAGAAAGTAATTATGTTTTGTTTTACTTTAATTTAATTTTAATCAAGTTTCAACTTCAGGCAATAGTCTACTTTTGTAAGATATGAAGTGATTTATTTTGTAGTTCAAGATCTGGTACGCCCAATAAAATTGTATCATCATGCAAGAAAAATTTCAATAAAGTACGACCGCTTTCAACAATCAGTGAAATGCTGATAAAGTTCAAATACATTTTAAGAGGAGAACAATCATTATCATGAAAAAGAAAATTTGTTCACTGTCAAGTACCAAAATGAAAACCAACAAGGATGAAAGATTCTCTCTAATTCTCTCCTGCCAAACTCCCCTAAAACTTCCATAAAGGCTAGAAGTCTTTGCATCAACAAAAGCAATACTACTTGATCATGACACGTTAAATACATCTCTAAACAATTTACCCAGAAATCCAGTGTTTAAATATGTTGATGCACAATGCTTGCCTCCAGATAGAATCAAAGGCCTTTTTGTAGTCAAAATACGGACTAAACGAGTGATCCTTTTTACCCCCCAAAGTACCAAATTTTAATTCTGCGTTTACTACATAATGCAGGCCTCTACTGTTAAAGTGGTTAGTTTTTAAACCTCTGGACTCTCTCTCCTCACCTCCCGCTCTCTCTTTCTCTCTCTCAGTCATTTGAGAGAGAATGAAAAGACCCATTAACTTTAAACTCATGCATGTGTTTCTCACACAGAGAGAGACAGAGAACAGTGAGACATAAGAGAGACAGACAGACAGACTACAGAAACATCATTACCTTTGTTGGCAAAACAGGCAGAGGACAGGCAAAACTAGATAGTATGCTCAGTGACAAACCAGCAGCTCTGAATGATCAGCTGTTTCACAGCTCTCTTTATTACCGTTCCTCACCAGGTGATGCTGACTGTCTCCATACCGACACCTGTATTTATAAGGCGTCTGTCGTGACAAAACAAAAAGCCATAAACAAAGGTATAAAAGAGGCCATAGAACAGATGGTGAAATTTGACAGCAAAACCTAAACAACGTAAAATAAAGTCACATAATAAAACATGACCTCAAAGCCAGACAAATTTTTTTTTAATGATAATGTAAAATAAGATGAATATAAAACGTAATAATATGTTAAATAATGCAATAAAGTAAGATGAACATCAAACATAACAATTATTATAAAAAATACAGTAAAGTAAGATGAACATAAAACATAAGATGATAAATGATACAATAAAGTAAGATGAACTTAAAATCTAATAATATGATAAATAATACAGTAAAGTAAAATGAACTTAAACATAATAACAATAAATAATTTTTTAAAAGAATAGCAAAACCAAAGAAGACAAACAAAGCTGCTTGAAATAAAAAATAGTACAGTAAAAAAAAAGCAAAACAACAAAATAAAATAAATACATGTTATTTAGTTCCTCCACTAATGCCTCTCCTTTTACCAACAGTGAAATATTGGGTAATGAACCCCTGTCTGTCTACTATTTATGTACCCACATTTCGACTTCATACATGATGTCTTATCACCACACTAGTGTACATGCATTTTTTATAAAGTACTATCCATTTTCACAGATCCATGGATCAGTGATCAATGTGATGAGATCGAAAAAAGCATGAAAGTGGGCAACAGTAGAAAGGCATACGACACCCTGAAGAAACTCACAAAACCACTTCAAACCAAATCATCAGTCATTGAAGACAGCTCCGGAAACCTCCTCACAGAAAGCTCAGCTGCATTGAACAGGTGGTCTGAGTATTGTCAAGAACTATACAACTACCCAATCCAACCTGACAAGAACATAATAGAAGAGGAAGCAGCAACATCAAGGGTACCCTCGCCATTACCTATACTGAGGGAAGAAGTGGAAGAAGCCATCCGCAGCTTACCAGTAGGAAAGTCCCCAGGGGGCGGGCAACATACCGCAAGCTGCTCAAGCATGGTGGCGAAACAGTCCCTCACACATGTTACAGCTTCTGTCAGAAGATTTGGGAGACAAAACAGGCCAACAGAATGGACACAATCACTCATCTACCCCTGCCCAAAGAAGGAGAATTTACGCCAATGCCAAAACTATAGAACAATCAGCCTCATCAACCACGCCAGCAAGATCATGCTCAAAGTTATTTTGAATCGGCTCAAGAAGGAGGCAGAAAACACCTTGCAGAGGAACAAGCTGGGTTCAGGGGAGGCAGGAGCACAATCGAACAGATTTTAACTGCACATCCTGATGGAAAAACCCTATTCAACATCAGAGAGACCTGTTCCACAAATTCAAACGACTTCAAGAAGGCTTTCGACAGAAGTATGGCACGAAGGCCTGTGGAGGTCCTCAGAATGGGTTTGGCATTGAAGAAGGACTAGTGCAAACCATTCAAGCACTATACAACACCGCAAGCATGCAGTCCTTCTGAAAAATCAGGTCAGAAGCTACTTCAAAACCACAGTTGGAGTCCGACAAGGATGCCTGTTATCTCCAGTCCTGTTAATCTTGTTCTTGGAAAACATTTTGAGAAAGACCCTCCATGACTTCCCCCTCTACCATCTCCATTGGCGGCAGAACCCCTCAACAACTTGCGGTTTGCCGATGACATTGACTCATGGGCGGAAGTAACACAGAGCTGCAAGATCTTACGACCAGACTGAGAACAGAGCTGGGCATATGGGATGGAGGTGAGTCGGAGAAAAGTAAGTACCTGTGAACAGCACGAGCAATGCCACTGCTAAAATTTACATGAACGGGCCCGCGACTGGAGGAGGTAGAAAGCTTTTAAATACCTTGGCGCTACACTCACAAAGGACGGGCGATCAACGACAGAAATCAAAGTCAGACTAGCCATGGCAACATCTTCCATGACAAAAAATCACCACCTATGGGAAAGTAAAGAGATCATTTCCCCTCAAAAAAGCTCTACAAAGCCCCAATTCAGACATCCCCTTTTTACGGAAGTGAAAACCTGGACTTTCTGCTGAAAAAGCAAACGAATCCCCTTTTTCAAAAAA
>CM054165.1:1553205-1616266 GCA_028751875.1 Rapana venosa | reverse complement strand
TTCTTTCTCTTCTCTCTCTCTCTCTCTCTCTCTCTGTGCAGGGACTCGATGTAAAAAAAGCCCCATGGGTTGCTATTCATTATCCTCGAAATAAAAGAATTAGTTCATTGTAAATTGTCTCGCTCTTTCTCTCCACCTTACCCTCCCCCCCACCCCCCCCCACACACTCAAAACCCACTCGCACACACACACACACACACACACCACACACACACGGGCATACCCCCATTTAGGGTAATTCATTTTCAAAGCGTGGCTATAAGGAGGCAGTTACAATCGCGCAATCAGTGTAATGAAGTGAGAAGCCGACAGGTCGGACACATGCCATTCAATCAGTAGAGAGAAAGGGGGGGAGAGGGAGAGGGGAGAGAGAGGAAGGGAGAGAAAGAGTGAGAGAGAGAGGGAGTAGAGGAAAGGGAGGAGAAAGAGTGATGAGAGAGAGAGGGAAAGAGAGAGAGGAGAGGGGAAAGAATAGAGAGTGAGAGGAGAGAGACAGAGGAGAGAGGAGAGAGAGAGAGAGGAAAAGACAGAGAGAGGGGAGAGAGATGAGAGAGAGAGAGAGAAAGAAGAGGAGAGAGAGAAAGAGAGAGAGAGGAAGAGAGAGTGAGTGGAGAGAGAGGAAGAGAGGCCGAGGAAGAGAGAGAGAGAGAGAGAGGAGAGATTAGAGAGAGAGAGAGAGAGAGACCCAGCTATGGATGAAACCAGAATCACAAAGAGAGAGAAAAAGAAATCAGGAAGCAAATAAAAATTTAACAAAATAACCTTGAAAAGAAAATTAGAAGAGTAAGAATTCTGATCCCAAGGCATACTGGAAGATAATTAATGGGCCCAAAATTAGAGAAGAAAAACCCAGTTACACCCATATCATGTCGGCATTTATGGAGCATTTTGTAAAGATATACTCAGAGGCAGAAGAGACCGAAGAAAGCTGCAGTATTTTATGAGGATAACGCCATTGTAAACCCAAGAGCTAAATTTACCTTTATGAAGAGGAGGTACAGAATGCAATCACTAAACTAAAATCAAACAAAACATTTGGTTAAAGATCATGTCACTAATGAATTTTTAAAGGTGTCGTCCAAACCCGGTTCTTGGTACATTTACTAAGTTGTTTAATGTTTTCTTTCGCTCTGGAAAATCTCAAATGCCTGGTCCATGGGAACTATTAAGCAGTTTTCAAGCATTAAAGGGAGTTCAGAGGGTCCTAATAATTATAGAGGAATAACTATCTTAAGTTGTTTTGGAAAATTATTTACTTCTGAAATTTAACAACCGACTGACAAAATAGTTCGATGAATGCAAGACTATCGGACAAAAACCCAGGCAGGTGTTAGAGCGGGATTTTCACCACTGATCACTGATCACTGATCACACTGTCTACTCTCACCCACTTTTTCAAATCTTCCTTTGGGAGAATCATGGCTGATTGCACGGGAACATCATGAAGGATCAGTCAGCTTTTGGGGGCAGAACATCACAAAACCTCCGCTTCGCAGATGACTTTGATGGAATAGCAGGATCAAAAAAAGGGAGCTTCCCACCCTAACAGAACACTTGAATAAGGCCTCCAAAACTTACGGCATGGAAATCAGTGCAGAGAAGACCAAACTGATGACTAATAATACCAACGGCATTAGCACTGATATCAGGGTTAATGCCCAGAAGCGGGAAAACAGTTCAAAGCTTCAAGTACTGAGATCATTGTATCAGACCAGGGATCCAAGCCAGAAGTAGTTGCAGGACTGCACATACAATAACAGCTTTGTCAAAACTAAACCCCTCTGGAGAGATAAAAATATCTCACTTATCTCCAAGATCAGACAAATTTGCGCCCTTGTCATATCCATATTTCTGTATGCCTGTGAATCATGGACCAGACTGAAGTTTTTGGAGAGAAGAGTAAGGCAGTGGAGATGAGATGCTTTCGGAGACTCCTTGGCATCTCCTACAAAAAACCACATAAGCAACGAAAGCGTGCATAACAGAATCCAGCAAAACCATTGGACCATATGAGAACCTTCTAACGATCGTGAAAAAGCGTAAACTTAAATGGTATGGGCATGTCACAAGATCCAAAGGACTTGCAAAGACAGTTTTACAAGGCACTGTCCAAGGAGGAAGAAGAAGAGGCAGACCAAGGAAGAGCTGGGAGGATAACATCAGCGAATGGACAGGCCTAGAACTCAACAAAACCCTGAGAAAGGCAGAACAGAGAGAGGAATGGAGGGAACTGGTTGTTGAGTCTTTGAGGGTGCCCCCACGGTCGTCAGACTACGGGACAGATAGATAGATATATAGATAGATCACTTGTTTGCACTTCATTGCATGGTTAATGTGTTTCTTGCCAAGAGAAAACGACTTTATTGCCTTGTTGTAGATTTTGAAAAGGTGTTCGACCGTGGTAATAGAGCTTTTCTGTGGCGGAAGCTGTTCGATCATCGGGTGAATGGAAACATATTAATGGTTATCAAAGATATCTACTCTAAAGCTAAATCATGTGTTAGTGGAGGGGATGAGTGTTCTGACTTTTTTCAAACCTCAACTGGGGTTCGTCAGGGTGAAAACTTGTCACCGTAACTCTTTGCCTTGTACTTGAATGATATGCAGTCTTACATTATGGAAAAAAGTAAACGGTTTATCAACAATGGCAAAGGAAGCTAGGAAACTAGGGTGGGAAAGAGAAAAGGAGAATGTTTTGCTGAGAATGTTTTTGTTATTGTATGCAGATGATACGGCAGTTTGTGCCGAATCAAAAGAAGACCTTCAGAAAGCTATCAATGCAATGTGTAACCATTGTTATCAGTGGAAACTTAATATAAATGTAGAAAAAAACCCAAAAGGTTTGTTTTTTTCAAGAGGTAAAATCAAGAAAATGCCTTGTTTTACATGTGGTGGCAAAGAAATTAAAGTGTTTTTTTCATTTAAATATCTTGGGCTGAACCTTAATTATAACAACAAATTTATCTTGGCACAAAAACACTTATATGATCAAGCATGTCGTAGCATGTTCTATCTGCTAAAAAAATGCAGAAGACTTTTTCTTCCCATTGATATTCAGATTGAATTATTTAACAGAGTAGTAGTTCCAATTTTGCTTTATGGATGTGAGGTCTGGACTCCATCAATGTGTGAATTAGCTTCGAAATTACAACTTTAGTTCTTCAAAATAATTCTTTAACTGGGGAAATCTACTCCAAGTAAAATGGTTTATGGGGAACTGGGACAGTTTTCTGTGGAAATAACAGCTAAAGTAAGGATGCTTTGCTTTGGATTTAAGCTTGTTGATATCGGAAGTGAGCCTCAGTTTTCAAATATTGTTTATAAGTTGCTACATGATATGTATATCGTTAATACCCACAAATCTACTTATTTAGCTAACATAGAACATTAAATGAAATTGGGTTAAGTGGGATTTGGCAGAATCAGTTTGATCTCCATGTTTCACCTGAATGGTTTAAAGCCAAGGTTACACGTAGTTTACAAGATCAGTATTTGCAACAATGGTTTTCTCATGTAGATAACAACGACATATTTCTTAATTATAGACTATTTAAAAAGTGTTTCTGCTTTGAAGATTATCTGACAATTCTTCGTCGTAATTTGTCATCAACTTTTATTCATTTTCGAACGTTAAATCACAGACTTCCCATCCAAATTGGCAGAATAAGGAATGTTCCTAGAGCAGAGAGAGTCTGTGATAAATGTGGTGAAAACGAGCTAGGTGATGAGTTCCATTATCTATTCAAATGTCATTTCTTTGTGCAGTTAAGAAACAAATTTATCCCAAGATATTATCAAAACCCCCCAAATGTTATGAAGTTCCACGAATTGTTTAGTTCCACAAATAAATCCTTGCTTATCAATGTTATAAAATTCCTCAAAGAAATAATGAAAACCTATTGATTTGATGCATCTCTTTAGAGGACACTAGTGCATTTTATTACATGTTAGGGATAAGTTAATTTCCTTTGTTGGTATAGATTTGAATGGCCATGTCATTGTGTGTGAGTATACTCGCACCCCCACATGCCCATGTATGTGTGTGTGTGTGTGTGTGCTCCCGCATTTGTGTGCATGTCTGGACGCGTATCTGTGTACTGGTTGTGCTTTCTAGCAGGGAGGTCCAACTCACATTGGTGTAGTTGCCTCGCTATAACTTTCGTATTTTCATTTGAATTGTTTGCCTGGCGTTTTGTTTGAAATGCTTCCTGCGTGCGTGGGTGCACGAGTGTGTGTGTGACCAGGAGGGGGCGACCTTCTTGGCGTGTGGATGTTCCAAGCGTGTGTATGTGTGTGTGTGCTTATCGATACCTTTGGGTTGTGGGTGATGTGCTGAGAGAGGAGAGAGAGAGGAGAGAGAGGAGAGAGGGGAGAGAGTTGAGAGAGAGGAGGAGAGAGAGAGAGAGTATGCAGTTAATTGCCAGTAATGTATTCAGGCATCATGTTAATTTGATGTGCCTTTCCTGTATTGTAAATGCTCTTTCACTTTTCATTTTGGAGCAAATCTGTGTTGAGAGTATTTTTCACACGCGCACATCAGCAAGTTGTGGTTTTGTTAACTTTCATATACCACTGTTTTTTTTTTTTTGAAATAAAATCTTGAAACTTGAATCTTGAGGAGGAGAGAGAGAGATGAGAGAGAGAGAGAGAGAGGAGAGAGGAGAGAGAGGAGAGAGGAGAGAGAGAGAGAGAGAGAAAGAGAGCGAGAGAGAGAGGAGTGAGAGAGGAGAAAAGAGAGAGAGAGAGAGAAAAGAGAGAGAGAATAAGGAGGAGAGAATGAGGAGAGAGGGAGAGAGAGAGGAGGAGAGAGAGGGGGGGGGAAGACAAGGGACAGGGGGAAGTGAAACCACCACTGATGTGAACTACAGAGGAAAAACCCAAAAAATCCCCTCAAACGGGTATCCGGGTAGTGGCTTGAAACTGGGCTCGAACCCCAGGCCAGCAAATCACCAGCATGACGCTTAATCCACCAGGCTTTCCCATCTCCCGTGTGTATGCATGCATGCATGCATGCGTATCTATCTATCTATTCTATCTGTCTATCTATCTATCTATCTCTATCTATCTATCTACCTATCTACCTATCTATCTATCTTCTGTCTGTCTCTCTCTCTTTTCTCTCTTCTCTCTCTCTCTCTATATTTTATTATATATATATATGGTGCGTCAATGATATGGACATGGTGTACATCGAGTGCCTCAAGTCCCATAGGGACGCTGAGGGAGATTCCATCAGTTGAGTTATCTTAGGTGTGGGGGTTCTGATTGGGGGGGGGGTGGTGGTGTGTTGTCTTCAATTTAAGTCTGTTCACTTGAGGTTTTTAGGTGGTGGGTGTGTGTGTGTGGGGTGTTGGAATTTTCCTGTGATGTAATAAATAAAGGGGGGGAGTGGTGTGAGGGCAAACCCCCCTTAGGATAACTGAATCATGGCAGAGGGTTTTAGAGTAGAGGGAAGGGGGGAGCGAGGGGGGGGAAGGAGAAGGTGGGGAGGAGGAGAAAGGAGAGGAGAGAGAGGGGAGAGAGAGGAGGAAGATGTTTTAGAAAAATAAGATAGAGAGAGGAGAGGGGTGGAGGTGGATGAGGGGGAAAGAGAGGGGAGAGAGAAGAGGAGAGGAGGGAGAGAGAAAAGAAAGAGGAGAGGAGAAGAAAGGGGGATGGGAGGGGGGGGGGGGGGGAGGGGGGGAGGGGATGAGAGGGAAAATGATAAGAAAAATAAGATAGAGAGAGAGAGGGTGGAGAGGGATAGAGGAGAGAGAAGGGAGAGAGAGAGAGAATTGGGGGAGAGAGAGAGAGAGAATGGGGAGGAGGGAAGAGAAGAGAGAGAAGATGTATAAGAAAAAAAAAGAGAGAGGAAAGGGTGGGGAGGGGGGGGGGAGGATGGGGAGAGAAGATGTATAAGAAAAATAAAATAGAGATAGAGAGAGGGGGTGGGGGGGAGGGGAGAGTAGGAGAGAAGATGTATAAGAAAAAAAAAAATGAGAGGAGAGGGTGGGGAGGGGGGGGGGGGAGAGAGAGAGAGAAGATGTATAAAAAAAAAAGATGATAGGAGAGGGGGGGAGGGAGGAGGGAGGAGAGAGAGAGAGAAGATGTATAAGAAAAATAAGATAGTGAGAGGGGATGGGGAGGGGGGAGAGAGATAGAGAGAGAAGATGTTAAGAAAAATAAGATAGAGAGAGAGAGCGAGGTGGGGAGGGGAGGGAGAGAGAGAGGAAGAGTATAAGAAAAATAAGATAGAGGAGAGAGAAGAGGGATGGGGAGGGAGGAGAGGATAAAAGGAGAAGATATTAAGAAAAATAAATAGATAGAGAGAGAGAGAGGGGGGGAGGGGGGGAGAGATAGGAGAGAAGATGTAAAGAAAAATAAATGAGAGAGAGAGGGTGGGGGGGGGAAAGGGGAGAGATAGGAGAGGAAGATGTATAAAAAAAATAAATAGATAGAGGAGGGAGGGGGAGGGAGGGAGAGAATGAAAGGAGATGTTAAGAAAAAAAAAGATGAAAAGAGAGAGGGGATGGGGGGGAGGGAGGAGATGGAGAGAAAAAATGTATAAAAAAAATAAGATAGAGAGAGAGAGGAGGGATGGGGGGGATGAAGGGAAAAAAGAGAGAGAGAGGGGATGGGGAGGATAGGGGGGAGAGGAGAGATGGGAGAGAGAGAGGGAGGTGAGGGGGGATGTAGGGGATATAAAAGAAAAAAAAGTGAGGAGAAATGGGGGGGGATAGAGGGGGAGAGAGAGAGAGAGAGAGAAAAGGGAGAAAAAAAGAGGGGAGGGGGGGGAGAGAGAAAAGAGAAGAGGAGAGAGAGATGGGGGGAGGAAGAAGAATAGAGAGAGAAGATTATAAAAAAAATAAGATAGAGAGAGAGGGGAGGGGGGGATAGAAGGGAGAAAGAGAGAGGAGAGAGGGATGGACGGGGATGAGGACAATGAAAATGAAAAATTTTTTTTTTCGGGATAATAAATAAGCAACTGTGTTTTTTTAAATCCAGTCCCCCCCCGTTGGGGGATAAATTTTAAATAATAATAACCAATATTATACGTCTCACAATAAAAACAAGGGGAAAAACCCTTTTAAAAACGTCCCCCCCAAAAACCCACCCCCACCCCCCAACCCCCCCCCCCCCCCCAAAAGCAAGAAATTAAAAAGAAAACCCTAAAAATACCCCCCCCCTACCCCCCCCCCCAAAAAACCGTAACCCAAAAAAAAAAAAACAAAAAAAGAGAAGAAAAAACCAAACCCAAAAAAGTGATAAAAAAAGAAAAAAAAGACAAACAACAAAACAAGAACAAGAACAACAACAAAACCAAGAAAAAATAACACAAAAAAACTAAAAGTCATAAAGTAAAATAACATTGTCAAATGGGACAATATTGTTTTAATAATTTAAGATATTGAAAAGGGACTCATTAAAACTTAAGTACGAGGAAAGTCCAATAAAGAATTGAAAAAATAAAATATAATCCTCATCAGATACACTATAAATAAACGAACGATAAAAGGTAGAAAAGACATAGAGACAAAGAGTGTGTGTGTTATTCAGAGATAATATCCAATATATAATTCCCCAAAACATATGTGATTCCCATCAAACACTCATTTTAGATTATAAACGTTTCAAATTATATGTCATGATAATGAATAAATTTAATACCCATAACAACCTCACAATAAAAACAAGAAACATAACAAAGAAAGAAATCTAAACTATACAGCATTGAGGTAGAAGAATATGAGTGAGTGATAGTGATGAGTGAGTGAGTGAGTGTGTGTAAATTATTTGTGTGAGTGGTGTTGTTGGGGGGGATTCATATTGAAGCGACAAATATGAAATACTCACATAGCACAAACGAATCAACACAAACACTTTTTAATTATACCTCAAACATATGAATGTCATGATAATAAAATAAGTGCAATACCCAATCACTCACAAAATAATAGGGGAAAAAACCATTAAAGTCATACAAAGAACATCTACACATTGTAAGTAATGAAAACAAATCTTTTTCAGGATAAAAATAATACACATGTTGCTTTTTAACACCAGTCCCCCCCGTGGTCACATTGAAAATGCACTCAGTACTCATATTTTCAAACATAGAGCAAAGGAATAAACTTTTATGAGAAAAGAGAGAAAAAAAAAAACACCAAACAAGACAAACAGACAACAAACAAACAAACAACCCCGGACTAGCAAACGACAAAATAAACCCCAGAAACGCCCCCACAAAAAAAAAACAAGCCAAAATCCAAAAAACAAAACAAAAAAATTTTTGAAAAAAATAAAAAATTTAAAAACAAACAACAACTAAACAACAAGCAAAAGCACCTCCCAATCAGACAGACAAAAAACATAAAAAACAACCAACAAAGAACAAAAAAAAAAAAGCAAAAAAACAAACAATTTTTTTTAAACCCAACACCGTTCCCCCCTCCACACACACACACTCACATACATACACCAAAACAAAAAACAAACAAACAAAATACTCAAACAATCAACATCAAAAAACAAAGTAACAACTCACGATAACAAACAGACAGAGAAGAGAGAGAGAGAGAAGAGAAAGATAAGAGAGAGAGAGAGAGAGAAGAGAGAGAGAGAGAGAAGAGAAGGAAGAGAAGAGAGATCTTATTAGATCATATAAAGAGCACAGTGTGTGTTGTTTCAAGGAAATACAAATATAAAATTCTCAACGACAGCACAGGACACTCATCAATATCTTTTCGAATATACGCGTACAAATTGTACGCCATGGAAAGAAATAACCCAATAACAATACACTCTACAATAAGAAAAAAAATCACTAAAGTCATAAAAAGAACATCATACATTTGAGTAAGAATAGAGATGGTGGGGGGGCGGGAGAAAATGAGAGAGAGTGGGGAAGAGAGGGGGAAGTGAGTGTGTGAGTTTGTGTGTGTGTGTGTGTGTTTTTGAGTGTGTGTGTTTGTGTGGTGTGTTAAAGATTTAATGCTTTTTGTATTGTAAACACACAAAACAAAAAGGACATAAAAAAATAACGAAATTTATCATTCTCAAACAGCTAACATCACGTCAACACATCTTTTTTCATTTACTCGTAACAGATTACCCAAATTATTGTTTTATATAATATATTCTTATAACTTATGTACTTTAAAAAAAATAATAAAATAAAAAAAAATTTAAAAACTTCACTTTGCTAAACTCCTTTTTCAATACAATGAAAATTTAAATAGAGAGAGAGAGAGAGAGAGAGAGGAGAAAGAGAGAAGAGAGAGAAAAGAAGAGAAGAAGTGAGAGAGAGAGAGAGCGACAACAGTCTGACATACAGTCATGTGAAGGAAAGAAGGGCAGATAGGTAAGATGGAAACAGATAGTAAGGGAGGATATGCAACTTTGTTTTTTAAGGCTATATGGCTGTGGTATTTTTATTGTTGATGTATCAAGAAATTTATAATTATTTGTAGAATTTTTATTGATTGAGTGTTGTTTAACTGAACGGAAGAGTATCCACAGCATAAGGCCTGAGTAAAGTAGACTAGATTGAATAATCATATACTCGTATAGGGACACTAAACTGGGACTTATAGTAATTCTGGATTGGTTTAGGAATTTGTCTTATTAAGTATGATGGAACGTTCCTGTCATGAAACTTGAACATCATAAACTCCTTTGTTATATTTTATCGTTGGTGTAAGGGAGAAATATTCAATTGAGTATAGTCCATCTTCTAAAACTTTGTCCTTTTTTAAAAGGACCATTGAGAGCACGATTGTACAACTTCAGGTAACGTTGTTCATAAGTTCACTAGCGAAATCCCACAGAAAAGCATAGTCTATGAGATAAGTATATAAGATTTGAATAATAGTTTCCTTGAATGACAGTCAAGAAAGTGCTTGAATTTTAAAAGTTGTATACACTTTGGGACATGTAATTGCATAGTTTGAGATATGTGTAGAACAACGAGATTTTCAATCAATTGTTACCTACCTAAAACCATGTGGTGATGGGTTTTGTTCAATTACTTCCTTTTAATTTTGATGAGTAAAGTTTGTTTAAGTTTGAACCTTTTGTCTAGTGGTAATAAGCATGCAATTTTTTTTTTGTGGTGTAAGAAATAAATCCAGTTTCGTCCAATCAATAATAAAGCTGATCAACACCTTTTTTGTAATGCTTTGCTATAGAATAGGTTATTTGGCTCCATAGAATGTTGTGTCATCACAAAGAGTCTCGCATTTGGATTATGTAAGGAGGTCGTTTAGTATATGAAAGAGAATAGGTCATATATTTGTCCTTGTGGTACTACCATAATTGATGGCATGTATTGGTGAGAGTAGTTGAGCTCTATGAACCCACTTTGCCTGTTATCTAGATAGGAAGCAAGCATTGTAAGTATTTGTATAAAAGGTACAGTTTAGTTTTTTATATGAGTATGTGGTCAATTGGACAAAACTTTTTTAATCTACAAATAATACTCCACAAAAGAGGATTTCATTAATGTTTGATAGCCCAGTTTTCTACGAGCTAACACAGCAGTATGACATAGTGAATTTTGCTAAATCCAACTTATTAGGTGAATGAAGTTGTAGTATCTAAATGACGACTAATTGTTTGTTTATATGATGTTCCAATGTTTTGAAAAGGATATATGAAATTGGTCTATATTTGAGGGTCTGAATGTCACAAGATTGTATATGTGGATTACTTTAGCTTTGAAGGCATTGGGAAATGGTTTTTTTCAAGACAAAGGTTAAATAAATATGTTAGTGTCTGGATAACTGAGCTGATATCTTCAATATCTGCTGTCTATCCATCAAGACCCGTCTTGATTGTTTAGTATTAATACCAGTAGACCCAAAACAACAACATGGAATGGAAGTTTTGAGATATGCTTTTTCAAAAGAAGAGAGAGAAGATATAGAGAAGAAATAAGAGAGAATGATAAGAAGAAAGAGAAGAGAGAGAGAGAAGCAGTTTAGACTAACCACTTAACTTAACCCGTATATAACATAAATGCAGAATGGTACTGGAATAAAAGAGGATCACTGAATTGTCCCTATTTTGACTACAAAGCTTTAGTTCTAACTGAGACAAGCAGTGTGACATCAACAATTAGACACTGGTAGTTTTGTAACGTGTTTAGAGTTTATATATAACATAAATATCAAATCAATAATGGCTTAACTACAGTTGCTTTTTGTGATGCAAAGACTTCTAGCTTTTATTGATTTTTAGGGAGTTTTGGAAGGGAGAGAATCTTTCTCCTTTGCTGTTTCCATGTTTTGGTACTGCCATGAACCTATCATCTGACACAATGACTTTCTCCTTTAAAGCTAGTTGAATTTATCTCATTTCATGTTTAAAGCTGTATTACTTTACTTGAACTTTCTAGCTGAGCAAACCTATTACATAGGTCAAATCAATCTGAACTAACCTACAAACATCACTTCCTATCTTGCAAAAAGTAGTACTATCTGAAGTTCACGCTTGAATTCAATCAAAAAAACAAAAAATACTTACTTTCATATACAAAGCAATCTTTGGTATTTTGTATTCATTTGATAATTCTTCCTCTTTGTCAACCACACCATACACAATTTATTGTTGACTATCATATGAGCAAACATCTGATACACCTGCCGTAAGCCCCAAAAGTACAGGCCCTGGCATACAACAATTGGTGAAGAAAGTATATCTTTTAAATCTTTCTAGTAAATAATGTAGAAATTGGACCAAGAAAACATCAAATAGACAGAGTGATGAATGACCAGAAGAATGACAGAAATAAATAACAAGGCAAAACAAAGATGGGAAGAAAAAGGGACAACCTAGCACAAATTTCAAGAAGGTGGGGATCTACTTACACACATCCCCCCACCAACCACCACCGCACCCCCAACCCACCCTGTATCTCAGGTGGAGGGGTTGGGGAGTTTTGAGATATGAAAATGTAAAGTTTGGAATATCTTAATATTCGGATTTCCAATTTGTAAAATATGGTAATTCATAAAGAAAGAAATCTCTTATGAACAATATGAAAAACATGATTTCATCTATATCATCTAGGAAACAAATAAACCCATTCTCACAATGAAGCTTAGAGCTTTAGATCTGTTTGATTCAATCTAACATAATTAAGGTGCAAAACAAATCGAGTTCGAACACTGTGTTTTTGTGCTATCCTTAACTCTATATGATGTTCATATTGTGTATACGGTTTGTAATGTTAGTGTGTTGTCTGTCCCTGTCTGTGCATGCGCCTCCGTGCGTGCTCGTGCTCGTTTTGTTTTTGTTTGTGTGGTTGTGTGTGGTGTGTCTGGGTGCGTGCGTGCATGCATTCTTGTGACGACACTGCTGCATTGTAACCCAAAGCATACGTCCTGCGTCATACGTGTTACCTGTGCTGTGCCTTTGGTGCCTGCCCTGTCCGTCTTTCAGAAATACCGTGCCTGTGTCTTTTCCTCACTTCTTCTTATTTCCTTCACAGCGGTATTCTCCTCCTGCCGCTCTGGCTGTTGCTAAATTCCAGTTTCCGTTTTGTCCTTTGCCCATCATGTGGCTGTCATATTCAGTAAAAAGTATTGCTGCTGTTATGGTTGATCTTCTCTTTTTCCCATAAGCACTCCCCCCACCTCACCCACACCCATGCTCTCTCCCCCCCCAAAAAAAAAAATAAAAGCCTAAATAAGAATATATAATTATCTCTCACCTCATCACATCTCTCTCTCTCTCTCTCTCTCTCTCTTAAAAATATAATATATATAAATAATATAATAAAAATACATAATATATTTATATATATAATAAAAATATATATATATATTGGCTTCCTCATCCTCTGTAATTGGTTCCCTTCCTGATGTCCTACGCCGCTCATCTCAATTCTCCCCATCCCCTCCATACCCCCAGATTCCTTATTCGCATCCTCATGGTCAAGTCCACAGGAGCCCTAAAAAAACAACCGCCTGGGGCCATCAGCCAGAGGCCCTCACTCCACTGGTTCCTTTGGTGGCACACACCAATACATATACACCTTCCTCGCACGCGACTATGCACGCACACACACACGCTCACAGCACCACACACGCGTACAACACGCACTCACCATCGCACACGCACGACAAAAATGCCGCGCACCCATTCGCCAATGCATCCAGTGCGCGCGCACACACACAACACTCATACACACACACACTCAGACTCGCCCACCAATGCATGTTCTTCTAACACTTCCTTTTTTCCCCCCATGATAGTCATCCTCGAAATTCTCCGCTAAAATTCCCCTTTTTCTATCACTCTCCCAGAATTTCAATCTTTCTCCTCACCTCTCTGTACCTCAACCCATCCCCCTCCGATCCTATTTTCTAGCTTACCCATCCCAATCACTGCTCCTTTTATTCTTTAAAAAAAATCAAAATTTGTTTCTATCAACTTTTCTGATGAGCTTCATGCCCATGAATTGAATTTTCTGAGCCAGCGGCAGAAATCCTAGCAAGTACAAGCCAAAAAGACCCATGCACACACACACTATTAACAAACCCAACAAGACTATTTTTTTTTTATTTTATTACATTTTTTCTTACAAAAGACAATCAATCATACCACCTACCAGGTCATACCATCACAAAAGAAGCAGAACGACATTCAGGACAACGGGGACACAAGTAGGGCCAGAAACACTCCGCTGGGACTCTAATATAACCCAACCAAAGTTCAAGAGCCAGCTGGGAGGAATCAAATGATGCAACATTCCTTTTGTTGGACTACAAACAGACCACACTTCCTTGACCAATAGAAAAACTGCAGAAAAATGTTTAGCCATTATTTGACGTGGAAAGTAGGTGGTAAATTGCTTTATGAGTGAGGTTTTGAAAAACTGATGATATAGTTCTTATTCAAACAGGACATAGTGGTAAAATCTATAAAAAATGTACCTTAAAAATGAAACTATATTCAGATATATCAAAATGACCGAAATAACACACTGGATAGAAACATTTTAGACATATTGTTGTTATGATGAGAGATGTGTGTGTCTGTTTGTTGTGTGTGTGTTGTGTGTGTAGTGTGTGTATGTGTTTGTGTGTGTGTGTGTGTGTGTGTTGTGTGTGCACCAAGAGTGTGTGCCTTGTGTATTACATACACAACAGGAGCCTACTTGTCCAGAGGTGATGTACTCAATCTTCAAGTCAGCATATGGAAATCACAGACAAAAAAAAGTATCCCTGTACACCTCATGAGAATATAATGACTGTATTCCTTCCTCCCTCAACACCCCCCCCCACCCCCCCCCACTCCTTGAGCTTAAGACAGTCCATCAATTGGAGATGTTAACCAAAGGCCACTCCTCCTTAGGGCTGCAGTACATAAGGACTGTGCGAGTCCAAGCCTCCAAACATAAGTCATAGTTGAACACAAGACTAACTGAAAGTGAATTCCATGAGTAAAGAAATCCACTGAATCCACACATACAGCCTTAATCTGCTTTTGCCCCCACCTCAATTTTTTTAATTAAGAACTTAGATAAATACAGCCCAGGTCTAAGGCATATAACAATTATAATAACCAATGTACATTATTACTCTCACCTGATTAATACTCCACACAGTAACATTTGATTCATGTACGCCACTCTTGCCCACAAACACCCACCTTGCAAACATGCATAATTTGTAAACACACACAATATTCCTTGGTAAGAAAAGCCCATATGCACATTCATTGCACAACTTACCAGCTACCATTGCACAAGCTCATGCCTGGGAACACACAAACACACACACACACACACAATGACAGATAGCATAAGTGGTCATAACATGCCCTCCAAACTGACTACCTGGTTTTAAATGAATCCAATACAGAGGATTTTTCCCCGAATTAACATATGCAACTCCAACTCCCCCAAAAGTCCTACATGAACTATAAACTTTTTAGTCCATTTGTGATAGCACATGCAAAACATCTTGCGCACATGTTATTTCCGGTTCCGCTTTTGTTGAAAGAGGAAGTCCATTGTGGCTGGTGGAACAGAAGACAAAATTTACAAATAACAGCATATAACGGACTGAGTGCAAAAAAAGCACACACGCTTATTCCATGTCCCAACATAAAAGAAAAAAAAATAAAGCACACACCAGCACTTACTACTAAAGTACAGACAACTAATAAATCCATTTTCCAAAACAAAAATGAATAAGCTGTTTCTACAGAGTATTAGAGGTACCGTTGTCGATTGTTTAGCCGGTCACTCGTGATCCATAGTCGCGGGTTCGATCACCGCTCGCTTCGTGTTTGTCCTTGTAAAGACACTTTACTCCTATTTCCCACTCCACCCAGTGAGCAATGGGTACCAGCTCTGCTGGGGAAAGTATCTAATCTGCGACAACTACGTCCTGTCACAGGGTGGTGAAAAACCATCAGTTCCTTAATGACCGTCCAAACTCGTGATCCAGAGTGACGCGGATATCGATCCACCGCTCGGCCGGTGTTGTGTCCTGGGAAAGACACTTTACTCCTATTTCCTCACTCCCACACAGGAGTACAATGATACCACTCGCAGGGGAAGTATCTGCGACAAGACTTAGCGTACGTCCACAGTGTGGTGAAAAACCATCATTCTGCTTAACCGCAAACAGAAACCGGATATCTTCCCTCATGCCTTCTGGCTCCAAAGAACATACTTTTTCTTCGCTTAATGCTACAGAAACCGGGATAAGCTCCGCGCTATGGCCCCTTCTGATCGAAAGAACTACTTTTTTTTCTGACGATAATTAAAAAAGAAAACCCTTGATGTTAAAACCATAATCATAATTCATGCAGCATGAAAAGAGGTATCACACTTTAATACTCATTGGCACACCATCCCTAAACTCCTGGTATGGAATCAGAGCCTCTATTACCCTCTCACCTGTCTCCCATCTTCTGGTCTTCTCACAGCCCTGTCTTCTGTCTTCTTCTCTAACTGTCTGTCTGCTGCCTCTGCTTGGGGCCCTGCCTGTACGTCTGTAATGTATGTATGTATGTATATCTGTCTCTCTCTGTGTCAAAATCCCGCTCCTATTAAAACGAAACACTCACCATGTCATAACTTGTGTATTGCAAATTGCTTCTCCTCACAATCATACAGCCAAAGTTATTCCGTATTAATAATCTGAATCTTCAACCCATGTAAGTTAACCATATCAGTATTATCATGATATCCAAACTCTTAAAAACATTACACAAACCCTTAACCATTATTCCACTAGAACACTACAATCTTTTAAATGAATAACCAGTCGATTCAAGGAAAAGTCATACATACCTCTATAAAATCAACAATTCAGTGTCACACAATGTCTAATCCGTCAATATCATCAAAGCAGTTTTTTGATTGTTCCCACCAAACACTCTGTTCCTTCCTGTTTTTCTATGCTCTTCCATGATCTCTTCAGAAATAGATTGAAGAAATTAGGGGAGAATCATGCAGCCCAGGCGACATCGTATGTCATCCAAAACCCAATCACCTATGTGTGCATTTGTTTGGAGAGTTGTTTTAATACGCTTATATCGCTTGCCTGTTCCTACATTTTGAAGGGTGTGTGTTTGTGTGTTTTATACATTGGCTCTTCACCTAATTTGTTTTAACTTTTATTTAGGGTGGAAGAGATTAACAACAAAATTCATGTTCCAAATTAAGGATAGCCTAGTGGTTAAGCACTGCGCCGACACTTTGAGTCCCAGTATTAGCTGGATTCGAACCACCACTATACACCTTCAAGGGTATATTCCCACTGGTGTTCCACATTCCCTCCCGAAAACCATCCAGTGAATGTATACCATATCCGTGTCAAACGCAATGCATAACATCTTGTGAAAACATTAACACCGTTCAGAATGGAAGAGAATTTGTCCAGTAATAACAGATAGTACGTTTAAAAAAATGCATTACACTAGGTTGATAAGACCATATATAATTTCGAAAGTGGGACCAAAATATAACAACAGGCTTCATTACCTCCAATAGTCACTTTGGTAAAAGGAAGGCATTAGAAGGAACAAATAACATATTTAATTTATTTTGTTTTGTTTTGCTTTTTTTAACTTACTAATTCTTATTAAACAGCTTTGTTCTTGTTAGCTATCCTTTAAAAAAATTATTTTTGTTAGATTTTAAGTCATTTTTACATTAATGTACTATTTATACATATTAATAGATTTTAAGTTCATCTTACGTTATTGTATCATTAACAACTTATTATTATTCATCTTACTTTACAGTATATTTATAATATCGTTATGTGTCATGTTTCATCTACTTTTATTGCATTATTTATAATATTATTACGTTTTTTTGTCAATCTTACTTTATGCATTATTTAACATAATATTACGTTTTATAATCTACTTATTATATATTATATTTTAAATCTTTTTTTGTCTGATATGAGGTCTGTTATATTATGTGACTTTAATTTTACATTGTATAGTTTTGTGTCCAATTTGTCACCATCTGTTCTGTGGCTTCTTATAAATACCTTTGTTTGTCTTTTTTTGTTTTTCACACTATACGCCTTAAATACAGTGTCTATGGAGACAGTCCAGCATCGCCTGTGAGGGTAAAAAGCTTAACAGCTTATCATTCAGACTGCTTTTGTCACAAGACAAACTACTAGCCTTTTTTCCTTCTCTGCCTTTTCCAACAAAGGTAATGCTGTCTCTGTATGTCAGTCTGTCTCTCTTATCTCACAGTCTCCTGGCTCTCTGTCTCTCTGTCTCTCTCCTCCGTAAACACGCCTGGTTTAATGTTAATGTTTCTCCTAAACCTCTTTTGATTCTCTCTCAAATGAGAGAAGATAAGAGAGAGAGAGCTGTAGGAGGATGAGGACAATTCCACAGGTTTAAACTAACCACATAACAGATCCCCCTGATTAAGTTAATGCAGAATTAAAATTGTACCTCTTGTGTAAAAAGTATCACTCCAATAGTTCCGATTTTGACTACAAAAAGGCCTTTTGATTCTACTGAGGCAACATTGCATCAACTATTAAACACTGATTTTCTGTAAATTTTTTTAAGTAAGTATTTAACGTGTATGATTTTATAACAAAATTTTATTCATTTGCATTTTTGATAGCACAGACTTCTAAGCCTTAGTAAGTTTATAGGATTTGGCAGGGAGAGAATCTTCCTCCTTGCTGTTTCATTTTTTACATGACATTAAAACAAATTTCTCTATAATGATTGTTCTCCTCTATAAAATGATTTAATTTATCAGCATTTCATATTGAAAGCTGTCTAATTATTGAAAATTTTCTATGCTGATATACAATTATATTGTCAGTACCCAGAGTTCTGAACTACAAAATAAATCACTCATACCTTACAAATAGACTAATCCTAAGTTTAAACTTGAATTAAATTAAAGTAACCAAACTACTTATACTTTCATATACAAAACTCATTTATGTTGTATTCATTTTGTATAATTCCCACTCCTTTCATCCAATACTCCATAACATCAATTATGTTCTATCATATGAACGAGAAAGTATACACTGCCGTTAACCCCCGATGAGTCAAACCCTGTCATACAACATTGTTGAGGGAAGAAGTATTACTCTTTTAATCTTTCTAGGAAAATAAAGTAATAGAATGATACCACGAAAACAAAAATAACAAGGAGAGATGAACATGAAGGAGATGACAAGAAACAAAAATAACAACAAAACAAAGACTAGATAGAAAAGAGGGACACCTACACATAATTTCTAGAGGTTGGGATTCACTTACACGGACATACCTCCCCTTAACCCCTTAACCCCTGTATCCCAGGGTGCAGAGGGGGTGTGTGAGAATGAAAATGTAAAAGTGTGAATTATTATAGATTTTTTTTGAAAATGTAAAATTGTTATCACTTCTTAAAGAAAGTAAATCTGCTTAAAACAAGGATATAAAAAACAGAGATTCATCAATATGCAGCTAGAAACAAATAAACACTATCTCTCAAGATGGCTTAGACCCTTTAGTATTCTGTGGATTCAAACTATCTTATTTATATCCTGGAACTATGATATGGGTGTTCATTGTTGAATAAATGTGTGTGTTTTTTTTTTGTTTGTTTTTTTGTGTTGTTAGCATATGCCGTGCATGATCGCACATACGTCATACTGTGGTGTGTGCAGCGTGGTAACGAGAACGTGTGCCTTTCGTTCGTACCCATGATATGTCATCCCAGAAAGAAACCTTAGCAGTCTTGTTCTTTCTTCTTCATTTCCATCACAGCAGAATTCTCCTCTGAACAGCTCGCTCCTGCTGTTGCTCCTGATTATGTTCTTCCAGCACAACTCAGTGCTGCATTTTCACATAGGCTCAGATGGGAGCATGCTCTTCCTCTTTTTTTCCATAAGGCAGCCCACCCCCCATCCTCCTCCCCATGAATATAGCCGATATATTAGTTATATATAAAGTAGTATAATTATATAATATATATATATATATATAATATATAATATATTATACAAATATAATATATATATAAAAATATAAAAATAATAAATAAGAAAATTATGTGGTGGGGTCCTCATCTTCTGTGATGTCCCATCACCTGATCCCAACACTGCTCCATCTTTCAATCTCCCCGCCCCTACCAACCATACCCAATTTCCTTATGTCCGCAACCTCAGTCAAAGTCCACAGAGTCCATCAATATCTAGGCCGCGATGGCCCCCACAAAGGCCCTGCACTGCCAGTGGTGGCTTCGTGTCACACACAAAACATATACACCTTCTCGCACGTAGACCACGACACACACACGATCAACACACCACACACGCGCTCACTAAAAAAGGAAAACACGGCACTGCACGCACTCACAAATGCAAAGAAACGCACGAACCCGCACTCAACGCCACGCGTGCGCACATCACTTTGTGTTCAAACGCAACACAGAGAAACACACACAACACTCGCCCACTAAGCATTTCTTCTCCACATATTTTTCATTCTTTAACCAACCAAGGAATGCCGGGCGGCCTTTATGTTCAAACAGAACATCTTTACCACTACATTTTGTGCTGGAAAATTTCCCCTTTCTCTCACTCCCCTTCTTTCAAACTTTCTTCTACCACCTCTCTGTCTCCTCCCCTCTCATGTTCCTATTATCTGCCTACACATCCCAATCTCCTAGCTGCTCCTGGGGCCTTTTTTTTTCTAAAAGATCTGAAAATTGTTTTCTGATGCAACTTCCTGAAGACTGCATGCCCTACAAGTTCGGAACGATTAGCTGAGGCCAGCTGCAGACCTCCTGCAGAGACAAACAGCAGGATAAGACCAAAACTAACACACTCTACCCAAAATGAACTATTTGTTTGTTTATTTGATGGTTACATATTTACTTACAAAAAAGATACATCAATCGACCACTGCAGCCAAGTCAGGACCAGCACAAAAAGAATGCAGACTAACAATCAGGACCACAGTGTCATGACCGTACCAGTCCAGTCCCAGAAACCACTCCCATGGGACTACTAATAATCCCAACAAAGTCAAGACCCAGCTGGAGTGAAATAAAATAAGCGACCCAACCTTTTGATGATCAACAGATCACACTTCCTTGACCAAAAAAAAAACACAAAAAATTTTTAAAGCGTTTTATAGGACTGGGAAAGTATAGTGAAAAAATGCTTGATAGTAGTGTAGGAAAAACGTTAGTCATAGTAAGTTTCTAGATCAAACAGGAACATGTGTGGTGATAAATCACATAAAAGAAAATTGATCCTTTAGAAAATGAACGTCATTTCTGATATTTCAAAATGTCCGCAATTAAAATCTGGATATAAATAATTTACATATGTTGTGTTTTGATTGGTATGAGTGGTAAGTGTGTGTGTGTTGTTTGCGTCACGCGAAAGTGTGTGCGCTTTGTACTGACATACCCATGCATGAGCCTTACTTGTCCCAAGAGTGAAATGTACCAATCTCACATCGCATAGAAATCACAAACAATTTTCCCTTATCTCCCTCATATAATATAATGTCTGAATCTATAATTTATTATAATATCAATTCAATATTAATATAATCAATATCAACATATCTTAAAAATATCTATCTCAATATACTTAAAATTTCTTATAATAATTTTTTATTCGTTTACTTTCATATATATCAATTATTCTTTTTAATATTAATATTCTAATTAATTTATCAATATATAATCAATTTATTATTAATTATAATTTCAACTAATATTCCATTAACATATATTTAATATCAAACTCATCAATACAAATCTTCCAATTTCGAATCTCAATCATTCTACTATTTCAATTATTTTCAATTTCATAACATTTTTTTTCCTACTTCTATTTATTTTTTATAATCTTCTTTTTTATTTAATATTTTATTATATTATTCTATCATATATAATTTCAAAGTTTAACTATAATAATTTTTTTATTTTAATAATTATTTCGTATTAATAATATGAATATACTTACGACCTATTAAATATCGAAGAATCCAATCTTCAACTTATCAATAAATTTTCATCATATTATATTATATTTTACTTATTAACTAATTTCACTAAACAAATCTATTTGAAAAATATTAATTATTCGGAGCGATATCTTTCCAGACATCCCCCCCCCCCCTCACCACCCTCCACTCCCCCTTCCCCCCCACTCTTGAGCTTAAGGACAGTCACATTGGAGAATTTATCCAAGGCCAACCAGTCCCAGGCTGCAGCCTCATAAGGACTGTGCAACCAACCTCCAGTCAGAGAGTCATTGTTTATCACTAAAGACAAAGCTTAAAATGAGTTCCATGAGTGAAGAAAGCCACTGCTCTCATATAACATCCTGTCACTTTGCTGTTGCCCCCCAGCGTCCAATGGTTTAATTAAAAACATAATAAAACAGCCCAGGTCTGAAGGATGATAACAGCTGATAATAAAGCCATGTACTATCAAGACTCCACACCATTATATTCTCCACACTGGAAACATTATTCATGTACCCACTCTGCATCACAAACATCCCACATGACAAACATGCATAAGTTGTAAACACACACACATAGGATATGGTTATATAAAAGCCCTTGTGGGGATCACATACATTGCACACTACAGGCTACATCACACATCGCATTGCTGTAACACCAAACACGACACACACACACACAATGTACAGGATAGCCTCGTGGTCAGAAACAATGCCCTCATATCTGGACGACCTGTTTAAGAATGAAATCCCATTCAAAGAATTGTCCCCTGGAGTTAACATGATGCTGACTCCACTCTACCCCCCAAAATTCTTTCTATGAACAAAAAACTAAGGCCATTGTTGAACACAGCAGAACATCTTGCGCACAATGTTTAAATCCTGTTCCGCTTTTGGAAAGAGTATCCATCGTGTGCGGTGGAACAATTACAAAATATACTAAACAGCAATATACGGGAACTGGAGTAAAAAAGCATACACGACAGCTTATTCCATTGTCCTCGATAAAAAGAAAAAAAAATAAAGCACACCCATGCAACCGCACTACATAGAATATAGCAGACAAAACAAAAACTCATTCCAAAGACAAAAATGATTGAAGCAGTTCTCTACAGATTATTAGAGTACCGTGTTCTATGGTTAGGGCGGTCGACTCTGATACCAAGGTCGCCGGTTCGATCCCCGCACGCCACCCGGTGTTGTGGATTACCAGTTGTAAAACACTTTACTCCTCTTTTCCTCACTCCACCCAGGTGAGCAGTGGGTACCAGCTCTGCTGGAACATCTGCTACAGACTATGCGTCCTTTCACAGGGGTTGTAAAAAACCATCAGTTCGCTAATGCTACAGAACCGGAAAACTCTGGCCTTCTATAGGACCTAGCTCTGCATCAAAGTAACATACTAATTTTCTAACGAGTATTAAAAAGAATACCATTGATGTTAAAATCCATAAATCATTTCATTGCACATGAATAAAAATCAGCACATTAAAATCATTGCACACATCCTAAACATCCTGGTATGATCAATCCTCTATTACCCTCAAATCGTGCCTTCTGCCCATCTTCTGTCCTTCTCTAATCATCCAGTCTTCTGTCTGTCATCTTTACTGTCTGTCTGTCTGCCTGCTGCTTGGCTGCCTGTCTGTCTGTCTGTCTGTATATATTTCAGGTCTCTCTCGTGTCAAAATCGCAGCTCCTATCTCTCTCGCATCTCTCTCTCTCTATCAGTCTCATCCTCTCATCTCTCTCCCCTCTATATATAAATATATAATAATATAATATAGATATTTATAAAAATAGAGAGAAGAGAGAGAGATATGAGACAATGAAAATGACAATTACCATGACAAAATCTTTTTCTTTTATTCGAGGGATAATGACTAAGCACATATTCTTTTTTACATCCAGTCCCCGCCCGTTAGGATACATCTAATAATAACCACCCAATACTATACAGTCCTCACAATAAAAACAAGGAAATAACCCTTTTACAAAACAGCCCTCCCCCCAACAAACACTCCTCCCCCCCAAAGCAAGCAAATAAAGAGAAAACCCTAAAATACACACACCCCACCCCCACCCCCCAAAAAAACCCTAACCAAAACAAACAAACAAACAAAAGAATAGAAAAAACCAAACCAACAAAGAAATAAAAAAAGAGAAAAACAGACAAACAACAACAACAAGAACAACAACAGAGCAAAAAAAAAACACAACCAAACTTAATAAGTCATAAATGATAAACATCAACACAATGACAAATGAACAACATACTTGTTGACACATAACTATAAGATATTGCAATAGGGGCACTCATTAAAACTTAAGTACAAGGCAAGTCCAATAAAGAATTGAAAAAATAAAATATAATCCTCATCAGATACACTATAAATAAACGAACGATAAAAGGTAGAAAAGACATAGAGACAAAGAGTGTGTGTGTTATTCAGAGATAATATCCAATATATAATTCCCCAAAACATATGTGATTCCCATCAAACACTCATTTTAGATTATAAACGTTTCAAATTATATGTCATGATAATGAATAAATTTAATACCCATAACAACCTCACAATAAAAACAAGAAACATAACAAAGAAAGAAATCTAAACTATACAGCATTGAGGTAGAAGAATATGAGTGAGTGATAGTGATGAGTGAGTGAGTGAGTGTGTGTAAATTATTTGTGTGAGTGGTGTTGTTGGGGGGGATTCATATTGAAGCGACAAATATGAAATACTCACATAGCACAAACGAATCAACACAAACACTTTTTAATTATACCTCAAACATATGAATGTCATGATAATAAAATAAGTGCAATACCCAATCACTCACAAAATAATAGGGGAAAAAACCATTAAAGTCATACAAAGAACATCTACACATTGTAAGTAATGAAAACAAATCTTTTTCAGGATAAAAATAATACACATGTTGCTTTTTAACACCAGTCCCCCCCGTGGTCACATTGAAAATGCACTCAGTACTCATATTTTCAAACATAGAGCAAAGGAATAAACTTTTATGAGAAAAGAGAGAAAAAAAAAAACACCAAACAAGACAAACAGACAACAAACAAACAAACAACCCCGGACTAGCAAACGACAAAATAAACCCCAGAAACGCCCCCACAAAAAAAAAACAAGCCAAAATCCAAAAAACAAAACAAAAAAATTTTTGAAAAAAATAAAAAATTTAAAAACAAACAACAACTAAACAACAAGCAAAAGCACCTCCCAATCAGACAGACAAAAAACATAAAAAACAACCAACAAAGAACAAAAAAAAAAAAGCAAAAAAACAAACAATTTTTTTTAAACCCAACACCGTTCCCCCCTCCACACACACACACTCACATACATACACCAAAACAAAAAACAAACAAACAAAATACTCAAACAATCAACATCAAAAAACAAAGTAACAACTCACGATAACAAACAGACAGAGAAGAGAGAGAGAGAGAAGAGAAAGATAAGAGAGAGAGAGAGAGAGAAGAGAGAGAGAGAGAGAAGAGAAGGAAGAGAAGAGAGATCTTATTAGATCATATAAAGAGCACAGTGTGTGTTGTTTCAAGGAAATACAAATATAAAATTCTCAACGACAGCACAGGACACTCATCAATATCTTTTCGAATATACGCGTACAAATTGTACGCCATGGAAAGAAATAACCCAATAACAATACACTCTACAATAAGAAAAAAAATCACTAAAGTCATAAAAAGAACATCATACATTTGAGTAAGAATAGAGATGGTGGGGGGGCGGGAGAAAATGAGAGAGAGTGGGGAAGAGAGGGGGAAGTGAGTGTGTGAGTTTGTGTGTGTGTGTGTGTGTTTTTGAGTGTGTGTGTTTGTGTGGTGTGTTAAAGATTTAATGCTTTTTGTATTGTAAACACACAAAACAAAAAGGACATAAAAAAATAACGAAATTTATCATTCTCAAACAGCTAACATCACGTCAACACATCTTTTTTCATTTACTCGTAACAGATTACCCAAATTATTGTTTTATATAATATATTCTTATAACTTATGTACTTTAAAAAAAATAATAAAATAAAAAAAAATTTAAAAACTTCACTTTGCTAAACTCCTTTTTCAATACAATGAAAATTTAAATAGAGAGAGAGAGAGAGAGAGAGAGGAGAAAGAGAGAAGAGAGAGAAAAGAAGAGAAGAAGTGAGAGAGAGAGAGAGCGACAACAGTCTGACATACAGTCATGTGAAGGAAAGAAGGGCAGATAGGTAAGATGGAAACAGATAGTAAGGGAGGATATGCAACTTTGTTTTTTAAGGCTATATGGCTGTGGTATTTTTATTGTTGATGTATCAAGAAATTTATAATTATTTGTAGAATTTTTATTGATTGAGTGTTGTTTAACTGAACGGAAGAGTATCCACAGCATAAGGCCTGAGTAAAGTAGACTAGATTGAATAATCATATACTCGTATAGGGACACTAAACTGGGACTTATAGTAATTCTGGATTGGTTTAGGAATTTGTCTTATTAAGTATGATGGAACGTTCCTGTCATGAAACTTGAACATCATAAACTCCTTTGTTATATTTTATCGTTGGTGTAAGGGAGAAATATTCAATTGAGTATAGTCCATCTTCTAAAACTTTGTCCTTTTTTAAAAGGACCATTGAGAGCACGATTGTACAACTTCAGGTAACGTTGTTCATAAGTTCACTAGCGAAATCCCACAGAAAAGCATAGTCTATGAGATAAGTATATAAGATTTGAATAATAGTTTCCTTGAATGACAGTCAAGAAAGTGCTTGAATTTTAAAAGTTGTATACACTTTGGGACATGTAATTGCATAGTTTGAGATATGTGTAGAACAACGAGATTTTCAATCAATTGTTACCTACCTAAAACCATGTGGTGATGGGTTTTGTTCAATTACTTCCTTTTAATTTTGATGAGTAAAGTTTGTTTAAGTTTGAACCTTTTGTCTAGTGGTAATAAGCATGCAATTTTTTTTTTGTGGTGTAAGAAATAAATCCAGTTTCGTCCAATCAATAATAAAGCTGATCAACACCTTTTTTGTAATGCTTTGCTATAGAATAGGTTATTTGGCTCCATAGAATGTTGTGTCATCACAAAGAGTCTCGCATTTGGATTATGTAAGGAGGTCGTTTAGTATATGAAAGAGAATAGGTCATATATTTGTCCTTGTGGTACTACCATAATTGATGGCATGTATTGGTGAGAGTAGTTGAGCTCTATGAACCCACTTTGCCTGTTATCTAGATAGGAAGCAAGCATTGTAAGTATTTGTATAAAAGGTACAGTTTAGTTTTTTATATGAGTATGTGGTCAATTGGACAAAACTTTTTTAATCTACAAATAATACTCCACAAAAGAGGATTTCATTAATGTTTGATAGCCCAGTTTTCTACGAGCTAACACAGCAGTATGACATAGTGAATTTTGCTAAATCCAACTTATTAGGTGAATGAAGTTGTAGTATCTAAATGACGACTAATTGTTTGTTTATATGATGTTCCAATGTTTTGAAAAGGATATATGAAATTGGTCTATATTTGAGGGTCTGAATGTCACAAGATTGTATATGTGGATTACTTTAGCTTTGAAGGCATTGGGAAATGGTTTTTTTCAAGACAAAGGTTAAATAAATATGTTAGTGTCTGGATAACTGAGCTGATATCTTCAATATCTGCTGTCTATCCATCAAGACCCGTCTTGATTGTTTAGTATTAATACCAGTAGACCCAAAACAACAACATGGAATGGAAGTTTTGAGATATGCTTTTTCAAAAGAAGAGAGAGAAGATATAGAGAAGAAATAAGAGAGAATGATAAGAAGAAAGAGAAGAGAGAGAGAGAAGCAGTTTAGACTAACCACTTAACTTAACCCGTATATAACATAAATGCAGAATGGTACTGGAATAAAAGAGGATCACTGAATTGTCCCTATTTTGACTACAAAGCTTTAGTTCTAACTGAGACAAGCAGTGTGACATCAACAATTAGACACTGGTAGTTTTGTAACGTGTTTAGAGTTTATATATAACATAAATATCAAATCAATAATGGCTTAACTACAGTTGCTTTTTGTGATGCAAAGACTTCTAGCTTTTATTGATTTTTAGGGAGTTTTGGAAGGGAGAGAATCTTTCTCCTTTGCTGTTTCCATGTTTTGGTACTGCCATGAACCTATCATCTGACACAATGACTTTCTCCTTTAAAGCTAGTTGAATTTATCTCATTTCATGTTTAAAGCTGTATTACTTTACTTGAACTTTCTAGCTGAGCAAACCTATTACATAGGTCAAATCAATCTGAACTAACCTACAAACATCACTTCCTATCTTGCAAAAAGTAGTACTATCTGAAGTTCACGCTTGAATTCAATCAAAAAAACAAAAAATACTTACTTTCATATACAAAGCAATCTTTGGTATTTTGTATTCATTTGATAATTCTTCCTCTTTGTCAACCACACCATACACAATTTATTGTTGACTATCATATGAGCAAACATCTGATACACCTGCCGTAAGCCCCAAAAGTACAGGCCCTGGCATACAACAATTGGTGAAGAAAGTATATCTTTTAAATCTTTCTAGTAAATAATGTAGAAATTGGACCAAGAAAACATCAAATAGACAGAGTGATGAATGACCAGAAGAATGACAGAAATAAATAACAAGGCAAAACAAAGATGGGAAGAAAAAGGGACAACCTAGCACAAATTTCAAGAAGGTGGGGATCTACTTACACACATCCCCCCACCAACCACCACCGCACCCCCAACCCACCCTGTATCTCAGGTGGAGGGGTTGGGGAGTTTTGAGATATGAAAATGTAAAGTTTGGAATATCTTAATATTCGGATTTCCAATTTGTAAAATATGGTAATTCATAAAGAAAGAAATCTCTTATGAACAATATGAAAAACATGATTTCATCTATATCATCTAGGAAACAAATAAACCCATTCTCACAATGAAGCTTAGAGCTTTAGATCTGTTTGATTCAATCTAACATAATTAAGGTGCAAAACAAATCGAGTTCGAACACTGTGTTTTTGTGCTATCCTTAACTCTATATGATGTTCATATTGTGTATACGGTTTGTAATGTTAGTGTGTTGTCTGTCCCTGTCTGTGCATGCGCCTCCGTGCGTGCTCGTGCTCGTTTTGTTTTTGTTTGTGTGGTTGTGTGTGGTGTGTCTGGGTGCGTGCGTGCATGCATTCTTGTGACGACACTGCTGCATTGTAACCCAAAGCATACGTCCTGCGTCATACGTGTTACCTGTGCTGTGCCTTTGGTGCCTGCCCTGTCCGTCTTTCAGAAATACCGTGCCTGTGTCTTTTCCTCACTTCTTCTTATTTCCTTCACAGCGGTATTCTCCTCCTGCCGCTCTGGCTGTTGCTAAATTCCAGTTTCCGTTTTGTCCTTTGCCCATCATGTGGCTGTCATATTCAGTAAAAAGTATTGCTGCTGTTATGGTTGATCTTCTCTTTTTCCCATAAGCACTCCCCCCACCTCACCCACACCCATGCTCTCTCCCCCCCCAAAAAAAAAAATAAAAGCCTAAATAAGAATATATAATTATCTCTCACCTCATCACATCTCTCTCTCTCTCTCTCTCTCTCTCTTAAAAATATAATATATATAAATAATATAATAAAAATACATAATATATTTATATATATAATAAAAATATATATATATATTGGCTTCCTCATCCTCTGTAATTGGTTCCCTTCCTGATGTCCTACGCCGCTCATCTCAATTCTCCCCATCCCCTCCATACCCCCAGATTCCTTATTCGCATCCTCATGGTCAAGTCCACAGGAGCCCTAAAAAAACAACCGCCTGGGGCCATCAGCCAGAGGCCCTCACTCCACTGGTTCCTTTGGTGGCACACACCAATACATATACACCTTCCTCGCACGCGACTATGCACGCACACACACACGCTCACAGCACCACACACGCGTACAACACGCACTCACCATCGCACACGCACGACAAAAATGCCGCGCACCCATTCGCCAATGCATCCAGTGCGCGCGCACACACACAACACTCATACACACACACACTCAGACTCGAAGGCTTTGGGGAATGGGTTTTTTCAAGACAAAGGTTAAATATATATGTTAGTGTGTCTGTGATAACTGGAGCTGATAGCTTCAATATTCTGCTGTCTATTCCATCAAGACCACGCTTCTTGATTGTTTGAGGTGAGTTAGATAACCATAGACTCAAGAACAGACATAAATGGAATGTGAAGTTTTGAGGAGTATGCTTTCAAAGGAGAGAGAAGAGAGAGAGAGAGAGAGAGAGAGGAGAGAGAGAGAGAGAGAGAGAGAAGAGAAGAGGAGAGGAGAGAGAGAGAGAGAGAGAAGCAGGTTTTAGACTAACCACTTAACAGTAGACCCGTATATAAGCATTTAAGGCAGAATTTGGTACTTTGGAATGAAAAGAGGATCACTTGTATTGTCCCTATTTTGACTACAAGAAGGCTTTTAGTTCTATCTGGAGACAAGCAGTGTGACATCAACTAGTTAAACACTGGAGTTTTGTTAACGTGTTTAGAGTTATATTTAACATGTATGATCAAATAAAGTAATGTGCTTAAAGTCATGTGCTTTTGTTGATGCAAAGACTTCTAGCTTTTATGGAAGTTTTAGGGGAGTTTGGTAGGGAGAGAATTTTTCTCCTTTGCTGTTTTCATTTTTGTACATGCCATTGAACAATTTCTTCTTGACAATGACTGTTCTCCTTTTAAAAGCTATTTGAATTTATCTGCATTTCATGTTGAAAGCTGTATTACTTTACTGGAACTTTTCTATGCTGATGCTACCATTACATTGGTCAGTACCAGATCTGAACTACCACAAAAATCACTTCATATCTTGCAAAAGTAGACTATTGCCTGAAGTTCACGCTTGAATTCAATCAAAGTAAAACAAAAATACTTACTTTCATATACGAAAAATTCTTGTGGTATGTTTGTATTCATTTTGATAATTCTTCCTCTTTGTCATCCAACACTCAGACAGCAATTATTGTTGTCTATCATATGAGCAAAAATCTGATACACTGCCGTTAAGCCCCTGATAAGTCAGGCCCTGTGCATACAACATTGGTGAGGGAGAGAAGTATTATCTTTTAAATCTTTCTAGGAAAATAAAGGTAGGAGAATGGACCAAGAAAACAGAAAATAGACAAGGAGGAGATGAACAAGAAGGAGATGACAGAAAGAAAATAACAAGGCAGAAACAAAGAGAGGGATAGAAAAGAGGGACATCCTAGCACAGAATTTCAAGAAGGTGGGGATGCTACTTACACGGACAGCCCCCCCACCACCACCACCCCACCCCATCCCCCCTGTATCTCAGGGTGGGAGGGGTGGGGGAGTTTTTGATGATGAAAATGTAGAAGTTGTGAATTATCTTAGATATTTCGGATTTCAATTTTGTAAAATTGGTAGATTTCTTAAAGGAAAGAAATCTGCTTATGAACAAGGATGAAAAACAGTGATTTCATCAATATGCAGCTAGGAAACAAATAAACCCTGTCTCTCAATGATGGCTTAGAGCTTTATGATTCTGTTGTGATTTCAATCTATCATAATTATGGTGCAAAACAAATCGTGGTTCTGAACACGTGTTTGTGCTTCCTGTAACTATGATATGATGTTCATATTGTGTGATTAAGGTGTGTGTGTGTGTGTGTCTGTCTGTCTGTCTGTGCATGCGCCTCCGTGCGTGCGTGCGTGCTCGTGTGTGTGTGTGTGTGTGTGTGCGTGTGTGCGTGCGTGCATGCATGCGTGTGTGCGTACACGTGCGTGCATGTGTACCCATATGTGCATACTTCCGTGCGTGCATACGTGTGTACCTGTGCGTGTGCCTTTGGTGCCTGCCTGTCGGTCTTTCAGAAAGATGGACCTGAGGCCTGTGCTTGTTCTCCTTCTTCTGATTTCCATCACAGCGGAATTCTCCTCTGCCGCTGCTGCTGTTGCTGATATTCCTGTTTCTGGTTTTGGCCTTGCCCATCATGTGGCTGGTCATATTCAGGAAAGGTTTTCTGCTGGTGAGTTGATCTTCTCTTTGTTCCATAAGGCACCCCCCCCCCCCCCCATCTCCCCCCCCCAAAGCAAGCAATTAAGAGAAAATCCTAAGAATACCCCACCCCTACCCCCACCCCCCAAAAAACTAACCAAAACAACAAACAAACAAAGAGAAGGGAAAAACCAAACCAACAAAAAAGGATTTTTTGGGATAAAAAAGATAAAAACAGACAAACAACACAACAAGGTACAAGAGCAAAAAACATAAAGCCGAGAAAGAGAGAAAAATAAGAGTCAACCCAAACCTTAATAAGTCATAAAAGATATTAAATACATTCTACACATTGTTCAAATGGTAGGACCACACTACTGTTACACATTAAAATTTAAGATATTGATAATAGGGTAGCACAGATATACCATTAAAAACTTAAGTACAGAGGCAAGTCCAAATAAGTATTGAAAATATAAAGGAAATATGTGACATCTTCATAAGGTATACTAGTTGAACTGTGTATTATAGCAGGACGTAGTGTTAGAAAGTGTAGAGTGTTCATGAGGTGTGAGAGAGGATGAGAGAGATTGACAGAGAATGAGAGGAGTTGCTAGGATGATGCGGCAGAGAGATTGGACAGAGATCGTGTTTTATATGCCATTGTCTTGGATGCTTGTGTATTTCAGAGATAATATCCAATATATAAATCCCAAAACAGTATGCAATCCCATCAACACTCTCATTTTAGATTGTTTGGTGTTTGATATGTAGTCCCCTCGTTTCAATTTGATGTCATGATAGAATGGAAGAATTAGAAGATGTATACCGCATTCAGATCCACAGCATGAAATATAGAGGAGAGACTCAAGAAACAAACCAAGAAGAAATTTAATTACAGAATATACAAGTCGTTTAGGGAAGGAGATGAATATGGGTGGGTGAGTGATGAAGTGTGTGTGTGTATGTGTGTGTGTGGTGTGTGTTTTGAGCGTTGTGTGATGTTGGTGTGTGTGTGTGTGTGTGTGTGTGTGTGTGGGTGTGTGTGTGTGTGCTGTGTGTGTGTGTGTGGGTGATGGTGTGTGTGTGTGTGTGTGTGTGTGTTTGAGTGAACTGTGTGTGTGGGGGGGTGGGTGGGGGGGTGTTTCAGGGATAATACTAAATATGTAATATTCATTCTTAGACCACACGATCAACACAAACACTTTTTAATTATGCTCATGCAAATTGAATGTCATGGTAATAAAATAAGTGCAATACCCATACCACTCTCATAATAAAGAAGGGGAAAAAAGCCAATTTAAAGTCTTAAAATGAACATTACTTCATTAAACACTTGGTGAAGTATAGAATACAATTTTTTTTTTTTCCAGTGATAATGAATAGAGTATGCTCTGTTCTGTTTTTTAACATCAGTCACCGCCTCACATGCGGTCAAATTTTAAATGCACTCAGTTACTTTACTTTCAAGCAGAAGAAGCAAAGGGGAAAAAAACTTTTTTTTTTAGAAAAGAAAAAGAGAGAAGAAGAAAGACAAACACAACAAACATGCAAGAACTAAACAACACAACAACACCGCCAGACAAGAAAAGACAAAACTAATACCCCAGAACCCCCCCCCCCCCCCGAGAAAAAAAAAAAAAAAAAAAAAGCAAAGTCAAACAAACAAAAAAGAGAAAATAGAAGAAAAAAAAAGAAAGAAAATAAAACAAACCAAGAAAAACAACAACACAAAAAAAGCGGACAAAACACCCTTTCCAAAATAAACAAACAAAAAATCAAGAAAAAAACAACACATTAAACAAACAATTGAGAAAAAAAAAAAAACAAAACAAAACAAACAAAAAAAAAAACAACAATTAAAGAAAAAAAAAATAACACTCAGATAAAAGAAAAAACCATGCACCGTTTCCCCCCCTTCACACACACACACACACATACATAACACCCAAAGAAACAAAAAACTAACAAGCGAAAAAAGAAAACCCCAAAAACAAAGATCACCAACAAAGAACAAAAGCTAATGACATTACGCTATAAAACCTAGAGAGGAGAGAGAGAGAGAGAGAGAGGAGAGAGAGACAGTTGAGAGAGAGAGAGGAGATGAGAGAGAGAGAGATCGAGAGAGAGAGTAAGCCAAACTTATAGATCATACAATTGAAACACCTCCTCATATTGTTGGAATAGTACACATAGTTGGTACACGTGGTATAAGATATTAAAATAGGAGATCACTGGGCTCAATAGTACAGTCAAACAAGTCCAAATTTAATATTGAAAATCGAAAGTATGGAAGATGCCCTTTATTAGAAATTACACAATAAAAAAAAGAGGAAGAGAGAGAAGAGGAGAGAGAGAGAGAGAGAGAGAGAGAAGATAGGAGTAGAGAGGAGATGAGAGAGAGAGAGAGAAGACCGAAGAGAGAGAGAGAGAGAGAATGAAATTAATTGCATATCGGTTCTCTAGGCATAATACAGAGAGACGAGAAGAGAGAGAGAGAAAGAAGAGGAGAGAGAAAGGAGAGGAGAGGAGACGGAGAGAGAGATGGTTGGAGAGAGAGTGAGAGAGGAGGAGAGTTGTGTGTGTCCAAGTTCAAGTCAGATCAAATTTGTATTTCCAGATGGTTACATTGATAAGCAATGCATTTGCTTTTTTTCATCAAGCCATCTATCTGTGTAAGAGTATGGGTATCTAGGTTTTTTATTTATTTAATTATTATTATTTTTTATTATTATTTTTTTAATTTATTTTTTATATATTTTTTTTATCATAACATATTTTTTGTTGTGAGTAATTCATAATAAGTGTTCCAAGGTGTGTGTGGTGTTGTGTTGTTTCAGAGATGGTACTAAATATATAATTCTCAAAACAGTAGCACGATCACCTTGGACACTTATTTTGATTACTATACAATGGTTATGTGTTAAAAAAAATTAAAAAAAATAAAAAAAGACTTAATTTATAAAAAAAACTCAATAGATCATTGCGACACTTATTTTGAATTACTCACACAAAAATTTATGTTATTGATAAAAAAAAATATATTAATAAATTAATTAAAAAAATAATAATAAAAAATAATAATAATTAAATAAATAAAAAAACCTAGATACCATACTTCTTACACAATAAAAAATTCAAGAAAGAAGATAGTTGAGTGAAAGAGAAAGAAAAATGAAAAAAACAAACCAGCCAAAATTCTTATAAGGTCATAGTGAGAGAGAGAGTGAGAGAGAGGAGAGGGAGTATAGGGAGAGAGAGAGAGAGATGAGAGAGCGTGGTGTGTGTTTTCAGTGATAACTCTAAATATATATTAATTCTCAAGACAGTGCACGATCACCGTCAACACAAGTCTGGATTATACTCCTGCAGATTATATGTCAAGATAATGAAATAAAACCTCAATACCGGTATATATATCATACAGTGAAAACAAGGAAGAGGTGAGAAAAGGGGGGGTGGAAAGCCCAATTCTATAAGGTCATGGAGAGGAGAAGAGAGAGAGATGGAGAGAGAGACGAGAGACAGAGAGAGACGTAACGTAGAGAGTGGGGGAGAGAAGAGAGAGAGAGAAGAGAGAGAGAGGGAGTGAGAGAGATGAGAGAGAGAGACCGAGAGAGAGAGAGAGAGAGAGAGAGAGCGTGATTCGATGATAATACTAAAATGTAGTAATTCTCGAGACAGCACAGATTCACCATCAATACTCTTTTCGAATATACTCGTACAAATTGAACGCATGAAAAAGAAAAAGCCCAACGTCAATACACTCACGCAATAAGGAGAAAAAAATTGCTAAAGTCATAAAAATGAACTTCTCATACAATGGTAAGTAAGGAGAGAGATGGGGGGAGGGGGGGGGGGGGGGAAAGGGAAGAAATGCGAGAGACGTGGGAGAGTGTGTGTGGTGTGTGTGTGTGTGTGTTGTGTTGTGTGTGTGTGTGTGTGTGTGTGTGTGTGTGTGTGTGTGTGTTAAAGATTTATGCTTTTTGTTTGTAAACAAGCAAGACAAATAAGACATAGGAAAAAAATACTGACTATCATTCTCAAAACAGCAGATCATCACTGTCAACACTCTATTTTATTATACTCGTACAGATTAACACATATTATTGTTATGATAGATACATTTTTTATAACTAAAGTGTAGTTTTTAAAAAAATATATATATTTTTAAAAAGTACAATGATAATAATAATTTTATTTTTTTTTAAATAAATAAATAAATAAAATAAAAAAGAAAGCTTACACTTTGCTAAAACTCACTTTCCTCAACAAAATTGAAAAATTTGAAAGGGATGAGAGAGAGAGAGAGAGATGAGAGGTGAGGATCGAGAGAGTGAGGAGAGAGAGAGAGGTACAATAGTCTGACATACATTACAGTTGAAGGGAAAGGGAAATGGTCAAGATCGATAGAGAGATAGACGATAGAGAGATAAAAGGGCAGATAGGTTTAGTAGGGGATGGATGTGGAAATATAAAATTGCGCTCGCTCACGCGAAGCAGAGCGCGTAGAGGCAGATCTGGACTGTGCGTTTGTTATAGTTGATGATAGCTAGTAGCAGGAAGTTCTTTGGAGTGAGCCCTCGTGTCGAGAGACATAGAGAGTGTTGATTAAGTTTTGTGGGTGTGTTTTTTGGAGTTTTTTTTTGTTGATTGTTATGATTGATGTTTTGTTAAGGAGGAGAGTGACTGAATCTGGAGGGAGTTCCACAGCTAGGGCCTGAGTAAATTAGACGTAGATATTGTGGAATAAGTTCTATTCTCGCGCGGAATAGGGACACTGGTGCTATAAGGTATTTCTGGATGTGGTTTAGGGGGAATTTGTCTTTTAGATGTGTGTGAAGAAAGTCCCTGTATGACTTGAACATCATGACCCTTGTGTGTTATATGTGTTAGTCGTTGCGTAAGGGAGAATATTTAATTAGAGTATGTCAGGCTTGGTAGAGCAGCGCGCGCTTTTTGTAAAAGGACCAGTTTGAGCACGTTTGTACAGACTCAGTATTACTATCGGTTTCTAGTGTTTTGCACTAGCAGAATCCCATAGGGTTGAGTGCAGCGAGATAGTCTATTGTGGATTGTATATAGATTGAAGAATAGTTTTCCTTGAATGAAAGTCGGAAAGGCTTGTGTGTTAGAGATGTTTGGTTGTACTCTTTTGTGTGTGTGTGTTATTGCATAGTAGAGAGAGAATGTGGTATAGAACCAAATGAGGATTTCTAGTCATAGTGTGTTACCCCTATAAGCCGCTGGTGGGGGTGATGGGTTGTATTCAATTAGACTTCCTTTTGTGTGTGTTTTTGATGGAAGTTAAGTTTGTGGGTTAAGGTTTGACGCTTTTGTCTAGTGGTAATAAGCATGCATTTTGTTTTTTGGGCCGGTGTATAGACATATGTTTTAGTTCTGTCTATTCAATAAGCTGATCAACACTTTTTTGTCATGCTTTTGCTAGGGAGATTGGTTATATGTGGCTGGTATGACGCTCGCGGCGCGCAGCGTCATATAGCAAATATGTTCGCATTTGGATTTGATGTTGAGGATTAGGGAGGTTGGTCGGTTTAAGTGTTAGTGTTGAGAAGAGTATTAGAGACGTGTGCGCTAGTTATCGGTCGCTCTTGTGTGAGTAGTGTGTGTGTGATGGTGATAGTACTTATGAAGTGGGACGCGAGTTGCGCTCTATTGAGAGACACATGTTGCCTGTTTTCTAGATAGGAAGCAAAGTAGTTGTAAGGTATTTGTAGAGAAATGGTACAGGTTTAGTTTTTTTTTATGAGAAAGGTGTGGTCAATTGTGTTCAAAAGATTTTTTTGAGATCTACAAATATGTACCTCACAAAAAGTTATTGTCATTAATGTTTGACAGCCAGTTGTCTACGAGGCTAATCAGTGCAGTATGACATGGGTGATTTTGTCTAAATCCAGACTGATTAGGGGGAATTAAGTTGGTGGTCTCTAATGACGGGACTATGGGTTTGTTTATATGTTGTTTGCAAGGGTTTGGAAAGGTAGATATGATGGAAATTGGTCTATAGTTTGATGGGTCTGAAGTGTCCACCAGACTTGTAGATGGGGTTACTTTTGTGTGTGTGTGTGTGAAGGCCATTGGGGAAATGGGTTTTTTTAAGACAAAGGTTAAGTATATATTTAGTGTAGTCTGTGATAACTGGAGCTGATTTAGCTTCAATATTCTGCTGTCTTTCCATCAAGACCATGCGTTCTTGATTGTTTGAGGGGTGAGTTAAATAACCATAGACCTCAAGAACAGACATAAATAGAATGTGAAGTTTTGAAGGAGTATGCTTTCTTTCAAGTATTGTTTTTAGGTTCATAGTTTATTGGACTTTGATTTATCATTTTAAAAATGTTAGTAGAGACATTAATGAAAGATTGTTAAGTTGTTCAGCAAGTAACGTCCTTTGATTACATTTGGTTTTGGAAGATGCTTGTTTGTTAGTTATTTGGATTTAAGGCTCGCCTTACAGTCTTTGGTTTGTTTGGTGGATAGTAAGTCTTGGAAATATTTCTTTTTTTTTCTCACCGTTTTTGTGAGTTTATGGCATTTCCTTAATTTTTTTGATCTTCTAATATTTATGTTCTTTTAAAAGGTCCTAGATAGCATGCTTCTTCTATTTCCTTAGTGAGCCAAGGTGGTTTAGGGTATATTGAGTCAAATGATTTTTAGTGGGGCATGTTTGTTGTAAAATAGCAGTAAAAGTGTTTATCCAAATTCTATGGCTAAGTCTGGATCAGTAATGTTGAATGTTTCCGAACGATGGAGTTACTTAAATCTGTAAGAAAGGATTCTCATCAAATTTAGCAAAGGAACGTTTATGTTATAGTTTTGTGGCCAGGTGTTTGGGATTTTGTTCGTTTTTTGAACAACGTGATACAGGGACTGGGTAGTGATCGCTACAGTGATAGATGGGGATACAAGTCTTCGACAAATGTTGTTGGGGTTTGATATTAATAGATATGGTCAATTATTGTGCTTCGAGTTTGGTGTGAACTCTCGTGGGTGATTGATTAAGTTGGTGGAGGTTGTAGGATTTATTATTGGGTCATTGATTATTTATTTTGTTTAGATCGATATTAAAGATCTCCTAATAAGATTATTACACTTGTTTCTATTAGGGAACTGCTATTTCATCATGGATGTCAAATTTGTCAGTCAAGTTTTTTTCTTTCTGTTGGATTTCCATATAGCAGATCACAATTTACAATAAGGTTGGGACCTTTTATAGAAATCCTCAATCCATATGGATTCTACACATATGTTCTATATGGAGTAATGGAAGGAAGACGCTTGAAGGTTATGGACCTCACTATATAGATTAGGGGATTCCTGTTTCTTGGGGTTTTGTTGATCTTTACGCAGGATTTTATATCCTGGAATATAATATCAGTGTCCTATATGTGGTCTGAAAGTCTCGACTCAGATAGCCCTAGTGTGAAATGGATTTGCCTTTGTTAGTGATAAGAGTGAGATTTCTTCGATTTTATTAAATGCATGGTTTATATTTAGGTGGCAAAATACGGTAGGCCATCCTTGGAGGGTCCATCCTCTCCCCCACACTCCCCCCCCCCACTTCTTCTCTCGCGTTCGTGCTCCTCGCCGCCAAATGGTCTTATTCTCGCGGTTTGTGGGAAGGGTATGTGTGCAGGAAGACAAACAAGAAAGGAACAACTGGCAGTAAGAAAATAGCCAAAATAGATTTGTAGTTGGAGAACTCAACACCTAAAGGGGGAAAATGATAGGGTGGTGGTTGGTGGAGGAAAAATAAGCAGAACAAAACAGGAACAGAACTGAGTGAGGTGAAAAACAAAATAACGGTAATATGAAATCCTCATGTTATAGCTTCACAACAGTGACAACAAAGCCTCAGGTAACTTCGCTTCAACCCTGTTTCAATACAAGGGTTCCCTGCCTTCAATTAGAGCCTGGTCACAGTTAGTTTTCCCAGTGAAGAGTCTCCCAAGGCCACACCCTCTCTCTCATTACATTCGCCTCGCACCCACAGCACGCCACGCCTTGAGAGCAAACTGACGCCGCACCTCAACTCCAAAAAGCACTGAGGTCGTGTCGGAGAGATGGTCAGCACTTGTCACTTGATAGGGTCACTCAGCAAATAGTTAGGGGGTGGGTGGTAGGGAACTTGCAGCACGCACGTTTGTTTGTCACTGAGTAAAGGGCCACTCACAGCAGGTAGTCCAGGGATTTGCTGCCAGGCTCATTCCCTCCTGAATAATGTCACTCAGCAGTAACTGAATAACAGGTCACTCAGCAGGTCACTGAACAATGACACAGCGAATAGTCCCTTGTTCGATGAACCAGTGTTGCACAACATTCACTGCCACAGTTTGTTTATCACTGAAAAAAAGGCCCACTCAGCAATTAGTCCCAGGGATTTGCTACACAGCTCTTCCCTCACGAATAATGTTACTCAGCAGTGACCTGAACAATGTCACTCAGCAGTCACCAGAACAATGCCACACAGCGAATAGTCCCAAGTTCATGCAAGTGTTGCACACTTTACTGCATGGGGGACTGTCATAACAAAGATGAGACCTGTTGCACTGGTAAAAACGTTGTTAAAAAAATAATTAAATAAAAAATTTTAAAAAACACACAACAAAAAAAAACTCCAACCAACAAATATGCAAACAACTCAACAACGACAAAACAAACACACAAAAAAAACCCAAAACAAAACAAGCAACAACAAACCGCACCACACAACACACAATACACACACACACCACACACACACACACATAAACACACACCACACACAACTAAACCCACAGGGTCTACAGTCTCAATGTTCCGAGGATGCACACTTTCACTGTCACCAGTTCCTCAATCTTGAAATAAGCAAAAAGGAACCATATAAAACAAATGTAAAAAAAAAATTAATATATATATATAAATATATAAAATGTTTTTATAGAAAAATAGGGAGTTGGAAAGAGCAGAAGGAAATACCAGGTTGCCACACTTCCACAGCGACTGCAATTTGGGGGTGGGGGAAGGTTTTAAACATAAACAAAAACATGAAGAAAAAACACACAAAAAAAACCATACACACACACAACACACACACACAAAACAACAAAAAAAGAACAACCCCAACAACACCAGCAACAAAAAATTAAGGATTAAACACACACACACACACACACCACACACACACAAATCAACACACACTCACACCCTTACATAACATACTTACATACACACTTGCACACACGCAGCATACACAGCATAGAGTACACACGCATACACACACAAATATTACGCACACGCGTGTTCGTTAACTACATACAACAAAACACACACACACACTTACATACACACTTACACACACGCACCCTTACATATACATACTTGCATACACACTTACACACACGCATGCATACACAACATAGAGTACACACGCATACTCACACTACACGCGCGTTTGTTAGCTCACACACACACACACACCCACCACACACACACACACTTCTCATTCTCTGGCCTCTCCCTTTCTCTATAGATGAATGGGGGTGTTAGGTCAGTGAAGGGCTTGCTGGATGGTATTCAGCAAGACCTCCAGCAGCTTTTGGGTGTCCTGTGAATGAGTGGTGTGGGGGAGGCCCTAGGCAGGTTTGGGTTTGGCTGTAGTAAGAGGGGTAAAGTCCTCCTCGAAGTCCCCTTGAGTGAATTTGTTGCCTCTCTGGCCAAAGGCAGGTGGACTTGGTCCTGGTGTGGGGAGAAGCGCTCTGCCGTTGCCGCGGTGTCTGTTGATGGCAGATTGCACTTCCACTGTTGGTGGAGGTGGCTTTGTTGGCGGGGCCCTTTGCATCTGGCCATAGTTGGTTGAAGTGCGGGGCAGAGGTTTTGTCGGCTGGTGCAGGTTGTACATCATGGCTGCTATGCCACCAGCACTTGGGTGGAAACGGTCCATGTATTTATAGAGGGCTTTCTGGGTGCCCCACTCCCAGTCTGAAAAGAGGAGGTGTGATCGCGTAATTACCCCCTTCGAGAAAGCCTTGGAGAGGGTTGGGTTTTGGACTCCCCACAGACGGGGTATGGGGAGAGGAGGAGAGGGGGAGAGAGAGAGGAGGGGGAGGAGAGAGAGGTAAAAGAAGAGAGAGAGAGAGAAGAGAAAAGGAGAGAGAGGAGCAAGCAGGCCAAAATCTAATGTCGAAAACCCACAACAAATTAACCACTTTGACAAATATAAGCAAACAGTAATAAAAAAAAAAATAATAATAAATAAAATTTATATAGCGCTGTATCTTGACAGACAAACCAAAGCGTTTCCCACTAAAATCATTTTACCAGTCATGAAAACCAATCTAATAGTTTAAAAAGGCCAAATGCACCACCCCACACACACACCAACCCCAATGTTATACACTTTGGGGGGTGATGGAATTTTTTTCTGTTGAAAAGCAGGGATGTATGGAAAAAGAAACAGGAGAGGGGAATTCTTTGGTTTGAAAAAAATAGTCTTTAGGCCAGATTTAAAAGAGTCAAAAAAGGCCCTTTTGACGGGGTAGGGGGCTATTCCTCAATGGAGAAAAAAGGAAGGGGAGGAAAGGGGGGGTGTTTAGGGTTTTTTGCACAAGAATCGCAAAAAGGCCAAGGAAGAATGTCGGGGGGCTTGATAAAAAGGTTTTTTTGTACAAAAATCGCTTTATTTAAAGGGAAATTTAAAGTAGAGTTGCAACTGTTTAAATTTAAAACCTTAATTATTAATTTTGGGGGTATTTTTTATTCAAAACTTTGGTGGTTTAAAAGCGAGTCAAGAACATTTGGGGTTTATCCCAAAAACCGGCAATTTTGGTTTTTGATCAAAAACTCAATTTTATATAAAAAAAAGCAATTTTTGCCCCGGTTTTACCTATTTTATAAAACTGAAAGAATTTTAATTTATTTTTGTGGGTTTTAAAAAAAAATTTGGGTTTAAAAGTAAAAAAAAAAGAGAAGAACAAAAACAAAAAACAAAAAAGCAGAAAAAAAAGAAAAGCCTTTTTTTTTTTTTGAGAAAAATAAAATTAATTTTTGCAAAAAATTTTTGTAAGAAAAAACAAAAATTTTTAAAAAAATAAAAAAAAATTTTTTTATATTTGTTTTGCGAAAATTTTATTTAAAAAAAAAAAAAAAAAATAAAAAAAAAAAACCTTCTCCCTCAGGTTGGAAAAAGGGAAAAAAGGGGGAAAAAGCAGGGCTTTGGACGGAGAGATTTCGGGTTTTCATACTGGGAAATGGACACAGAATTTCAAAAACCCAGCTTTCACCCAAACCCAAAGGGAGCACGGCCCAACGGGGGTTTAAAATGGTGTTTGTGCCAGTCTGCACGACCCCAGGGGCCCCCAAAGGGGGAAAAGGTGAAAATTTAATAAAATCCTTTTTTGTCCAAAAACCCCTCCCCTTTTTGGGAGGGTTAAACAAGTTTGGCAGTTCCCAATAAACAAAGCTAACCTCATCAAGAAACGGACAGAAAATTTTTTATTTTTTTTGTGTGAGGGTAGTGGTTATTTTTCTGTTTATACCGTTTGTTTTTTAAAAATTGCAGGGGTTTTACACAAAGTTTTAGGGGGGGTCGTTTTATATTTTTACTATCTTTATCTCATTTTTTAGTTTTATTCTTTTTTTATCCCCTTAAAAAAATTTTTCCCCCAAAGGAAAATTTTTAAAACCTTTTTATTAAAAATTAAAATTTTTTTTTCAGAATTTTAAAATATGCTATTTTTTTTTGTTGGAAAAAAATTTGGGATTTCCCCCTGGGAAAGTAAACAAAATTTTCCTTTCTTACAATTTACCTTTGCTGTTTTTAGAAAATTTTTTTTTAAACACCTAAAAAAGACAAACCTCGTTTAGCCTGTGAGGATTGACATAAATATTTATTTCCAAGAAATTTTCCCCCGGGATTTTTTGTTGGATGGGAAAGAAAAAACCCCAATGAACCAAATTTTTTTTGAAACTTTTTTCTAATCAAAAAAATCCGTCTTGCCCCCCCCAGTCCCCGCATATTAGGGGCAAATTTTTTTGGTAAAAAAAATTACTTTCCATTAAAAAAATTTTTTTTAGTTGTTTTTTCATTTTTTAAAAGGTGCTCCTCATACAAATAGATATATTTTTTTAATGGGTATATTTTGTTTCTTTTTTTTGGAATAGTTTTTTCTTCCTTTTAATGCGTCTTTGAAAAAGAATCTATTCTGTTTTAGTACCCCTTTTAAATTTGGTTCTGAATAAAACATCTGAAAGATTTTAAAACCTTTTCTTTTTTTGAAAACCAAGATTTCTTCCTATCAAAATGTTTTTGGGAAAATAGCCCCGGGTTCTTGTTTTGTTTCCCTAAAGCAGTAAAAATGTTTTTTTAAAAAACCCTTTCACTTAAATTGGAAAAGGGGGGGGCTTTTTAAAACACCCTTAATATTTTTTAAAATCTTGTGGAGGTTAATTTTATTTCACACTTTCGTTTCTCTTCAAAAAATTTTTATGGTTGCATTTTCAAAAAATAAAAGTTTTGATGTTTTTGCTGTGAATCAACTGCAAGCTCTGGGTTTTGAACATTCTCTGAGAAACCGTTTTTTTGTACTTTGGCTAGGTACGGGTGAATCCACATTTCAAAAGGGTATATTCGGGCTATCCGCCTTCTAAAAACAAAATCCTCTGGGGGGCCGGGTTTACCGTTTGCCGAAAATTTTTATCTTAGGCCCATAAAGGGTGGTCTGGGCCCATTTTTTCGGAAAAAGAAAACCCGAGGGTCCCTGTTTTAAAAGTAATTATTTGGCAGAAAAAAAACCCAGGCCCGAGATTTTCCCCCCTTCTTAGAAAAAAGTTGATGGGGGAAAAAAAACCCTCAAAAAAAAAAAGGGGGGAAAAAAAAAAAAAAAAATTTTGGGGTGCGAGCCAAAGTCGCCTTTTTTTGCTTTCCCCCAAAAAAGCAGCCCGAATTCAAAACTGACCCTTTTGTTTGCTTTACAATTTTTTTGGCTTTAAAAACCTCATTATAATTTAAAAATTTTTAAAAGGCAGCTCAAGGACAGTCTGCTCTGAGTGCCCCCTATGTAAGGCTGTGAGGGGACCCGTTAAAGTCAAGAGGAATACAAAACCTGTTACCATAGGCTTTGCTTTTGCTGCTCTTTTTTCCTGTTTCCCTTATCAGCAAACTACTTTTTTTAGCCCCTCATCATCCTGATGCCTTGATAAAAGATTCTCTTTTTTTTTTGTCTCCAAAATCAGTATGACAAGAATATGGTTTTTTTGGACACCCTTTCTCTGGCTTTAGCTGACACAATTTTTTTTATAATCCCCTACCTATTTTGCTACCACATTCTGTTGGATATCTTCGGCTCTAGTTCAATCTGAAAAGAAACCCTATTTGGCCGGGAACATGACTCATTTTTCCTAAATTGGGAAACCAAACGTCGAATTGTTTTCATAAATAGGGGGGGGTGTTTAATAACGTTTGTTGTCTGTTTCCTTTTAAATCCCAAAGGGATCTTTTAAACTTCTGTAGGAAAAGGGTTTGCCCCAATGTTGTTGCCCCCTCTTTTTTCTATAAGTAGCAAAAAAAAAAAAAAACAATAATAGAAAAAAGGAAAAGTTTGTATAGTAGGAGAGTGTTTAGCCGTGTGTTTGGGTGAAGCGGCAGCTTTGTAGCACCCTTGCATTCAGTCAGAAGAGAATTTTAAAAAGCAGGTTAAAGATTTTCCACAAGTTTGGGGGGAACCAACCCGAAGACTAGACCATATGCTATGATATGGCAAAAAAGACAATCGTAGCGTAAACCAGGAAAAAAGGTTTTATTAACAAAGAAAAAAAACCCCCACGTTTTTCAAAAAATCACTAAGCAGAGACAATGTTGCTATGCAGAAAAAAATTTGGGTTTTAGTGATGCACAACTACAACTACAACAGACCCCTACCAAGCTGTTACAAATCAAAATGCTGAAAAAAACCCCTACCAACAAACATTGAAAGTCCCCCATTGAGACCTTGCCATCGGCAAAACAAGAACTGAAATATTTAGAGTTGGAAATGCTTCACCAACAGACAAGACACAGCACGAAAAAAAAAAATGATAAACCCCCTCCCCGCGAAAAAATAATGGGGCTCAATAAAGATACAGAGTATTAGGGCAAAATGATAAAAAATTTTGCAAAGTGGGTGTTTTAGATCACGCATGAACTAGAAAAAAGAAGCTAGCAGCTGCAACCTGGACAGGAGAAAAAGAAAGAATCACACATTTTCTAAAAAACTGCAAGAGAACCCAAGCAAGATAGAGGTTTTAAAAAACAGAAACAGCAAAACTAAAACTCAGGTTACAGGTAAAAAAAAAACCACCGATTCTTTATGAAAACCAACATGGAAAGAATCCGACAGTTTCCCGGGGCAGGCAAAACTTGCAGTAAAATTAAGCATTGGTTTCGCTATAACACATTGTGTATGGTGACCGGAAGCCCACTACCCCCACCCCACCCCCCCCTTCCCCCCCACGGGAGAAAGGGGGAAAGAACAACTGGGCCACTTACTGACCTATTAAAAAAAAACCTACAAGTTGGCAACGCATTTCCCCCCTGGTATAATTGGGCCCTTTGTGATTAGTGACGCTATAAAACTACAGGAAAAGTTGTGGGATTTTGGTGCCCTTTTGGGCGTTATGTTTAGTTTTTGGGTTTTTTTCTTTCTAAAATAAAGAAAAAGAAAGCGTTTTAAAACAGAAATTGTTAAAGAAATTATTTCATCATAGTGCTGTCTCTTAAAAGGGGAAAATTATTGTTTTTCTTTGCCGGGGTTGGTGGGTATTTCTTTCCTTGTTGTTGGTGTTGTCGGCGGGTTCTACATTTTTTGTTTGGGCTACGATATACTGTGCTGGGTATTGTTTACACTTTCTTTTTTTCCAAGTGCACATCACCCCACTATAAAAATATTTTTTGTTGTTTTTGAAATTGTTCCTATTTGAAACTGCATTTTGGAAGGCAGCATAAAAAAACATGTCTTAGCAAAGTCTACCTTAGCCGGCATAGTAAAAACACTTGAAAAGCTTGATGCTTGATGGTAGGTCAAAGCCGAGAAAATTTTGTCTTCAAGATTTGTTTAAAAAAGCTTCTGTCATCAAACCATGCCCCCAAATAATATTTTGATTGCCTGGCCCCTGGCACCAAGCAAGCACCACATGGGCCGAACAGAGTCATTAACCCTCTTAATCCGGTCTTGTTAACCCCTTCATCTTATAAAGATAAAAGTCGTCCATGCTACATGTAATTTGCTCTATTAAACCCAAGAAAAACCCTTTTTGCCCCACGAAAAAGATTTATTTGGAGGCCACCGTCCTAGTTTTACCTCCTGTGACCCCCCACAAATCAGAGCCCTATGCCATATTTTTGTCCGGCTTTCGAATGCAGTCCTTAAAATAAAATTTTAAACTCTTGCACAGCCTTCTAGCCTTCTGTTAATCCTACTATTAAAGGGATTAAATTTTGCTATCAGTTGCAGTGGGCCCCTGCCTCAGATAACACTCCTGAAGAAGACACATGAAACCTGTACACAGATTTTTACTAAGGTTTGGATGGTTCATGTGGTCAGCATTGAACACCAACCCCTGTGTTGCCAGTGATTAGCAAAGTTTAAGTGGTTTTGATAAAACTGTATAGGTTGACAACCATGCTTTTGCATGGCATCACCCTTTAAATTTGGGGGGTTTAAGTTGTTTTCAGTGGGTTGGGGAACTTTTACTTCGAAGCCATGTCTCTGCACAGCAAATTAGCTTATTAAAAAAAGGAATAGTTTTGGGTTTAAATGAGATCCCCGCCTGTATTTTGCATCTTTATTTTTTTACACATTATTATTCTATAGTGATAAAATGTTTAACCTAACAAACATCGTCAGGGGGACCTGTTAAACTACCCTTTTCCTATTGACAACGCTGTCGACATAAAACAGTTGCTTTGCATGAGGGCTTCTACACCGTATCATGGACAAACATTGACAGCAGCAACAACTGGATTTATGTAGGAGACCTAGAAAAACATTAAAAAATTTACGTGGATGAAAGGTTAAATTTGCTTTTTTCCCTGGAAAAGGAGCTCCTTTGCCCCGTGGTTTCAGCAAAATTTAACCAAGGGTGTGTAAGGTCACTTTACAGCCACCCTTTAAATTGGATGCCCCACGCTTGCAGAAATGCTTGGTTTCAGGGAAACCCAATTGAAAAAACGTTTAAAAAAATGGTGGGAAATAGCCTTTTTTGGTAATAATAATGGCGAGGCAGAATCATGCGGTGAAAGACCCATTGACATGGGGGAAATCTTTGCTTTTGTCCCCGTCCAGTTAAAACAACACAAAACCCGTGGGGCGAAGGCTTTTTTTCCCCTCAGTCCTTCGTCTAGAGAAACCCTTTCCCCGCAGGCAATGTACTGTGAAACGCAGCACAATGCTTTTCTACCTTCAGTTTAAAGATCTAGAAGAAGGCTTCCCTAAACACTCTGTTTAACAATCAAAGAGGCCAAGAAAAGTTATGTAAAAATTTACTATTACATTAGAATAAAATAAATAATACTTATACAACATAACATGTCACGCAGTCGTAAAAGAGCACCTGAAACATACCAACATTTGGGTTAAAAATCTTGGTGATTTCAAAGTTTGAGAAGGATGGGGAATTTGGGGAAGTTTATGCTTTTGAGTACAAATGAGGGTTAAAGGGACGCAATAGAAAAAAATAAGAACCCCGGTTTTAAATTGAACGTTGCGTAAAGTTTAAGCGAAGCATTGCAGTGATTTTATTCAAGAAAATTAAAATTAATAAATGGCACTTCAACCAAGCATCGCTGGCAGATCAAGTTTTGAGTTTATTAGTCCCCACTCTCTATGCCCCACGAAATTTTTGTAAAGCCCCAAATGGGACCCGAAACAAGCATAGTATCAATCAGCCCGCAGAAATGAGTAGAGATAATCAATCAGAATAAGGACGTCTTTTTTGAAAAAAACTCCCCGTGACTAAAACCCTCAAACCCCATTGTACGTTCTTATCTTTCCTCTGGGATCAGTACCATTGGTGTTTGTTCTGGTTGCAAGAGAAAAGACGAGCTACTTTCTTGTTTAGGAGGGGATTTTATTAAGGAAAAACCTCGGTTGATGCCCTGTTTGCTATTGCATTAAAACAGCGGGTGACAAGACTTGAAGGGAACATTTCCCTTTAAAAAAGTCAACTTTCCCGACCCCCCACAGCTGAACCAATCCCTCAATCTACCCACATTGCCCTTTTTTTGTCAATTTCACAGATGTTTTACTGCCGCAATCATTACAAAAACTTAGAAGAATACCAATAAAAATCCCCACTTTTTTTTTAAACGATAAAAGATGACACTCTAAAAATCCAAAGTTTCTAGTGCACCAATCCGAAACCCTAAAAGTTTAAGCTAAACCTTTGTTTGCAAAATTTCACAGATGCAGCAGACATTTGGGAACAATAGCAAAATATACAAAATGCGGCGTAGGGACGATCGCATTTACTGTGTTTCCTTACCCGGTCCCCCAAATTTGTCTACAGCCGCAGCAGGAACAAGTTGCTCTTTGGCTACTGGAATTGGAGTCTATCAATTGCATTGGGGTTTTTCAAAAACGCAGGGGTTTTTCATTTGTCAATCCGTCTTTTCGAAAAGGTTTTTTGAAAAAATAGAAAAAATATCGTGGGTTTCCTGACATTTGAAGCTACGCTCTTCAGGCCCTTTATTCAAAACTCTAAAGAACCACAAAAATCGAAGAGGAGTTTTGTCTTCAGGATACCGAATACAACACCAAAGTTCGACCCCCAGAACCAACACAAAAACTATGCCTGTGGACATTGACTCAATAAAAAAAGGGAAAAATAAAAAAAAGGTATCGCTTTTGGGCCCAAAACAGTGCTTTAAAGGACATGGTACCTATTTAAAGGGCTAAAATTTCCCGCGGAGTTTCTGCTTTTAACCCCGCAAAACAAAAAACAAAACAAAAACAACTAATTAATTAATAATTTTTTTTTTACTATTGAGTTGAGATTTTAGTTTAGGTCGTTGGACAAAGTGTTTGCCCCAAAAGCTAAAAGTTACACAAACACAAACGTGGGCAAAGCTTCAAGAGAATCGCCAAAACCAACAAACCCCGTAAGGTGCATTTGTTGCTGAAATTCTATACAAAATGGCAATAAAAATGAAGAATTAACTGTTTTGTGTCCACAACACAACAAGCACTGAAACCCTTTTCAAATCAAAACCCAAATGGGGGATGAGATGATGCGCCTTCGAACTTCTGCGAAACAGCAAGAATGGGGGGACGATGGACAGTTGGGAAGGTTTTTCCATAGAATAAAACAAACAAAATTTCATCCCCTTGTTTAGAATTCATTCCCCTTTCCCCTGTGTTTTCAAAAAAGGCGTGCTGAAATTTGAACAAGAGATAGTTTTTAGTGGTGGGCTGGGTAAATTTTATGTAACAAAGAATGCAAGGGGGGTTTTTTAAATATCTGAACACGTGCAAGCTTGACAAACCGGATTGTTTTCCCGTGGCCGTTTGGAGTATTGACCCGTTTGAGGAACTAAACCCCCACAGTGTTGAAGTGTACCCCTGGGGAAAATGCGGCCCCCCGGCCCGGGGTTAAGACCCTTTGGATCTCAAAAAGGTTTTCCCCCAATAGGAAAACCTGAAAAAAACCCTGTTTGACCCCTTCTAGTGGTAATGAAAACCAGTTTCTTTTAAATTATTAAACAAAAGAGTAGACTTATTCACAGACAAAAAAACATCCACAAACAAGATTTTTTAGACCTGCTTTATTCGTTTCCCTTTTACGGGGAGCAGACAACACTAAAAACCCTTTGGCCCCAATAGAAATAAAACTGATCATGGGAAAAAAGAGGGGCTAAAAAATATTCAAAGGGGTTGTTTATGATGAGAGGGTCCAACGATTCAGTGTTACAAATGTTCCCCATAAATTGTAGTAAAAAAAAAACATTAATGAGACCATACAGTCCCCTTTTCTTTTGATGAAAAAAGTAGACTACCTTACAAAGGGACAGATTTGGGGGCACTAGGCAGTTCCTCTCAACAAAAGCCCATGTGGTGCGGGAATGACAAATAAAAATAGGAGTCCATCCCACAAATTTTTTTATTTTTATAAGTGTCTATTCCCCATGAATCTGTTCTCGTTTTGACTGTCGCGGCTTTCCCTTTTCTTTTATTTTTTCTCTTACAAATAAATTTGTATTTTCTTTTGTTTTAGTAGAGAGTAGGGAAAAAACCATCAAAGGGAAAAAGCTTACTGTTTATCCAAACCCCGGGAACTTTTGTCGTGAGGGGAAGCCGAATCGACCAAAAATTCCTGGTTTTTGGAAAAAAAGTAATGGGTTTACTTGCCGGTTTTTCCCTACTCTCTGACTATTTCACCAAAACCCCCGCCCCACCCACACACCCCCAAAACATAATTATTATTGACTACACTCGAAAAAAATACAAACAGGGAATAATTCAGGAAAAAGTAAAAACAGGTACAAAAAACATTGTGAATTCAGAAATCGAAGCGGTACGTATGTGCTTTACTGTAGTGTCTGCGCATGGCCTCTGTAATTAGTTAGTTGTGTAGGAGTTATGTAGTATTTAGTATTACTGTATGCATTGAGTTAGTATGCACAGATGTGCAGTAGTGAGTGACGTAAGTTATGTAAACCGGTAATGTATGTAAGTAGTGTGCTTTCTGTTGTATGAGCATGTGCACTTATGTAAGGGGGTATAAAGTGTATGTAGGAATGCCTAACTGTAATTTTGGTATGAAGTGTCCTGTAGTGTCGTATGTTAGTGAGAAAGTTATGTACTGTAAAAAAAATGCTTATTGGTTAGGAGTGTATGTACTGTGCGTAGTTACGATGTCACGTACTTATGTACGTGTGCACTGGTTTACTGAGTGTATGTACGACGTAGGTCGATTTACTGAGTTTACTGTAGGCTGACTGTTGGTACGTATTTTTCTGAGTTTACGTAGTGTAGTACGACGTATGTACTGTATGCAATGAAGTGTACCACTGCGTGGGTGACGATTTTGGTGAACTTTATTGTACTGTGGTATATGCAAAGGTGTGTAGTATTTTGCTTTCTGAGTGTATATGTGGTATTTTTATTGGGATTTAGCTATCACAGTGATTTGGTACGGTGATACTGTAAAGTTTTGTAGTGACTGTAGTGCAAAGCAGGTTTGAATGTTGTGTAGTACTGTACTGGAGTGTACTGATGTATGTACAGTGGACGTAGTGCCGTAGGGATATTGGTGTACGAGTGCGAATTCTGTTGGTGCTGAGTGAACTGTTGTGTGGGGACGTATGTTGTGTATTACTGTATGTGCGCATGTAGTGTATGAGTTTGGGTGTCTGTCTGAGTCTACTGATTTCGTAGTACACTTATTAAGGGGACTATGCGGAGTCTACGTTGTCTTTGGGTACTGCTGTAGGACGATGTGGTGTACGTATTTGGGTATGTTCTGTCCGTAGGGACGTTTTGTACGGTGTGTGGACGGAGTGTATGGTGTGTAATTTCTGAGTGTCTGTGGTTTCTGGGTTTTTCTGTACTTGTGTCTTGGTGTCTGAAAGGCTGTACGGGGGACTTACTGTTGTAGTATGTATTGCGGAGTGAAAGTACGAGGAAAATAAGTGTATGCTGGGATGTCCGCATGTACCCCTAGTGCACGGTGAATATGTAAAAGTGGGGTGGGGTGGGTTTGGGTTGGGGGGTGGGTGGTGGTGGTTGATGAAAATTAGTGGTGAAGAATAATGAGAAGTGATTGTAGATGAAGAAGAAAAGTTGTTGAAGATAGAAGAGTAAAAGATGAAGAAGAAAAAGAGGAATTTTAGACGGCAGGGGACGACAACAGCCGCGCAACGGAAAAGAAATAGAAAAGATAGTAGAAGTAGAGGTTTAAAAAAGTAATAAGTTGAAGTTTAAAAGAAGAAAGAAGAAAAGGGGGAGATAATAGAAGAAAGAAGTTAAAAGGAAAAAAAAGATCAAAAAAAATGGAGGGAATTTTTTAGATAAAAAAATAAGGGCCCGGGGGGGGTTTCGCGTGCGTGGGGGGGGGGGGGGATTTTGTTTAAATGAAATTTTTTTCCGGTTTTTTTTGGTTTGACCTTGCAATTGCCCCCCCTTTTTGCAATGCAAAATTTTTAAAATAAAACCCCTTTGGTCCCAGGAAAGTACCGGGCTTTTGGGTGTTGGGTTTTGGGTGGTGTGTGTTGTGGTGTGTGTGGGTGTGTGGTGGTGGGTGGTGTTGGGGTGGTTGGGTGTTGGGGTGGTTTTTGGGGGTGTGTGGTGTGTGTGTGTGGGTGTGGGTGGTTGGGGTGGGTGTGGTTGTTGGGGTGGGGGTGTGTGGGGGTGGGTATTTTAGTCTGAGTTTTGACGGTATACCACTTTTAAGCGGCGTGTGTGGGGTGTGTGTGGGTGTTGGGGGGTGGGGTTGTTTGTGGTTTTGGGGTGGTGTGGTTTTGGGGGTGGGTTTTGGGGTGTGGGAGGGGGGGTGGGGGGTGTGGGTGTGGTGTTTGGGTTTAAAAATTTTTTGGGTTTTTTATTACCCAAACCCCAAAATGCTGGAGGGTGTTTGGTGCGGGGTGGTGTGGTTGTGTTCATAAGATTTTTAGAAAGATTATTGTACTCACAAAAGTCACGGCGATTTCCTGCTGAAATTCGTGCCTCCCCGGGGGGAAGCGGGTCCCCACAAGACCCCGCGCCCCTCTTTTTATATTTTCTTTCCTGTTCGGCAGTGTTTTTTTTTTCTTATCAAGTGATTCTTTTCTACAGAATTTTACCGGGGACCTCGCTTTTATTCGGGGGTTCTTTTACGGAAAATGTGGTTTCCCAACGGAACCCGCTTATCTCTCATCGAAAGACGCACCAGACCCCAATCAGGTTAAGGGGGGGGGGGAAAATTCGGGCTCAGCGGGGTCAAACCACCCACACTTGAAACCCGGGACCTTCGCTTTTAGGCAGGGGGTTACCTCAGCCACGATCCCCCATCAATGTGTTTTTCCAAACGTTAAATTACTGAAAGCCCCCCAAAAATTTATATGTGTTTTCAAAGATACAAGAAAAAAAAACAAAGCAAAACAAGTAACAAAGGAAAACGAAAAAAAAAACCCAACAACAAAATCAAACGTTACAGCACCCCTTTGGCATAAACTCAAAATTCACTCCCGCTTAAGACCCCCAAATAAATTATTATTTTAAAATTGAATCCCCCCAACGATGACACAAATCTTTTTTATTCTGCTTCTTCTTGCGAACCTCTGACAGCAGTTTTGTTGTTGTTAATAGCACAATACTTTGCGCTGCCTTTAGCCCTGAAAATCGGGCCCAGCAACCCGACTTCACGGGGGGGAAAAAATTTTTATTTAAAGTTTTCGAAGAAAAAACCAACGAAAAAGCAAAAAAGGGCAGAAAACTCAAGGGGGGGAAAAAAGGGGAAAAAAGGGAAAACAAGGCAAAACTAAGAGTGATAAAAAAAAGGGGAAATTTCCAACAGAATTTCCAGAAGGTGGGGATGCTGTGTAACGGGCAGGCCTCTGGTTTTCCTACAGAACATTCTACTTGTTTTAGAAAATACCATAAGCTTTTGAAAACCAAAAAATAAGTCGACTTTCTCACAGAAACCGGGCTAAACCCCAAGTCATAACCTAAATTAAACAATGACACCACCTTTGGTTACAAAACTCTTTCTTTTCCCCACCTTCTGGGGGTGGCAGGGCTGCATCTACAAAGAACCCGCACCTCTCTGTCCTTTTTTTCACTCTCTACACTGCCCCCTTTTTTTATTTTGAAAAAACGCATCAGATCAACCTCTTTTTTAGCTGCTCTCGGATTTTAGCGGATACCCTAAAATTCCTTCCCTTGTTTAAATTTCCTACTGCCTTCAAGATACCCAAAATTTTTGGATCATAAAGAAACAATTTACGCTAAATGCGAAAAAACCGAAGCCCTTTCTTGCAGGGACCAAACACAAACTCTTTTCCACACAAACTTAAATGAATTCGGAAAATATGTCTGTCCTTCTACCCACGCTGTGAAATAATTATTATCAACAACCACTCTCCATGCAAAGATTCATCATCAAATTCCAGTCGTGTTACTTCTTTACGCGCACAAGTGCAGTTCCAAAGTCCCGCCCCACGATCCCAATACCAAACTAGCATGTGTTCTTCTCTCACATCGGGGACATTGCAATTCTTTCTGGTTGATCCCAGCACTTTTATCCCCTTGAATAATACAAAACTCTGCAGCTCAACAGTCCTCAAAAGAAAAAAAACGAGCACTTAACTCCTTGCAATCTTTTAAAGGTGTTGTGTCAGAGAGTAAACAAAAGATCAGTACCCCTGTTACAAGCCCCCACAAAACACACCTACCACCCTTGAATGCTTCCCCTTTTACACCCCTTTCTCATTCTCTCCGCTCTGGCAGACACCTTGGTGCTACAAAAACTCGAATCAACCATCACCTTTGGGCCCCTCACTTTTTCTCTATTTTGGCCTGATTGGAATACCCCCCTCCTCCCTCCCAAAAGCCATTTATGCGCTTTTAAATCCGGTCTTAGGACATATTATTTAAAACCCTAAATTCTCCCCTCTTTTTTTCATCTCTTTTGTCCTCCCCTCAACACCAAAACCCCCTTCTCCCGTGGGGCAATTTTAAATATGTTGCTTTGTGTGTATCATTTGAATTTGTAAAAAACTACAATTTACGATGTGTGAAGATTAGATAAATGAAAGGCTTTGATTTGTTTTTTGCAAGAATCATCATCATCATCAGCCCTGTGACCTTTGGCGGTCTGGGGGAGACACGAAAGACGATGCGGGGTAACCTCCCCACCATTTTTCCCCTGGGCTCTGCGCAGTAGTGCCGAGTCATTCATCCTTTCCATTCTCTGATGTTGTCCATCCATCTTTTTTCTGTTTTCCCCTCTTCTGCCACCTTCGGGGTGTTCCCTGCGTACTGTTTTTGGCGGGTTGTGTCGGGTGATGGGCCGAACCATGTCAGCTTTTTTTCTTGCGATGGGAAAAGGGGGTTCCTGGGGCCCTCCCAGCCGTGATTTGATCTTGACAAATTCATTGGTCTTTCGTTTTTTCCAGGATATCCCCAGTATTTTCTAGGGTTTTTGTTTCAAAGACGGGGTTTCGCTTTGCGTTTCAGCGTTAATGTCCAGGTTTCACTCCCTACCCAGGATGCTGAATTAAGGCTTTTTAGAGCTTTAGTTTATTGGGAAAATGATCTCTTTTTTTTTCATTGGGGGGGTTTTTTGTCAGGGAAAGATGTTGCCTTGCATTCTGACCTTGTTCGTCGTCGATCGCCCGTTTTTTGGGTGTACCCAAAGGTTTTTAAAAGCGTCTACCTCCCCAGTTGGTGGCTTTTCATGAAAATTTTAGCATGGCGTTGCTCGTCTGTTTCACAGTACTTTACTTTTCTCCGAGCTCACCCCCACCCCCTATGCCCCAGCTCGTTCCAATCTGGTCGAAGATTTGCGCCTGTGTTACTTCGCCCTAGGTCAATGCTCGGCAAACCCCCAAGTTGTTGAGGGGCTGCCGCCAATGGGTGGTAGAGTGGAAGCTGGGGGTTCCTCAAAAAGTTTTCCAAGCCCGATTAAACGGGACTGGAGATAACAGGCAACCTTGTCGACCCAATTTTGGTTTTGGTAGTCTCCACCGATTGTTCAAAGACTGCCTGCTTGCGGTGTTGTATAGTGCTTGAAGGGTTTTGCCAGCCCTTAAATCCTTTTCCTAGGACCTCCCGGCTTTTGTGCCATACCGCGAAAGCCTCTTGAAACGAAAAGTTGTGGAACGATCCTCTGATGTTGAAGATGTTTTTTCCTCAGGATTGGCAGTTAAAAATCTGTTCGATTGTGCTCCCGCCTCCCCGAAAAAAAAAAACCGCTTTTTTCCTTAAAAAACAAGGTGTTTTTTTTACCCCCCTTTTTTGATCGATTCAAAATAACTTTTGGCTGATCTTTCTGGGGTGGCTGATAGGTGTTGTTCTATATTTTGGCATGGGCGTAAATTCCCCGTTTAAAAATAAACCCCCCCCCGGGGAAAATTTTTAAAGCCTCGAAAAAACTTTACCAAAAATGAATTCCTCCAAAAAGGGGAAAAAACGCGAAAGGCCCTGTCTAAAACCCCCTTGCAGAATTTTAAAAGAAATGGAACATTCAAACTTAAGGGGGCCTGATAAAGGGGTCCAAAAAATGCGGATCCCCCAAAAAAAAAACCCCAAGGGGTAAAAAACTACACCCCCCAAAATTTGGCCCCTTTTTAAAATTTTTTTTTGCCCTTTCCCCCGGACCCTAAATTTTAAAATTTGGGGGGGCCGGGGGAAATTTTCGGGAAATCCCTTTTCTTCCTCAAAGTTTTCCCAAAATGTAAAAAATAAAATTTTTCCCCCTTAGACCCCAACGATCGTAAAAAATTTAAACTTAAAATGGGGGAAAAAAAAGGGGAAAATTTTTTAAGGGGGTTCCAAAAAAAAAAGGGGGGGGGAATACCAATCGGGCCCAAACCCAAAATGGGGGGGCAAAAAAAGGGGGGGAACTTTTTTTCCCTTGGGGCCCCCATCGCCAGGGCAGTGTTATTTTTTAAGTTTAAATTCTTTTATTTTCTTTTTTTTTATAAGTTTTTGTTTTTTCTTTTTCACTGTTTAAAAATTTTTTTAAAGGGTTTTGGGTTTTTTTTTGAAATTTTGCATTTTTTTTAATTTTAGGTTTTTTTTTTTTGAATTTTTTTGTTTTTTTCAGTCATTTTAAAAAAAAATTTTTTTCCCCATTTCAGTATTTTTTGTTTTATTTTTTTTTCCTTTAAAGATTAACTTTTTATTTTTCCTTTCCTCTTTTTTTTTTTTTTGGGGGGGGTTTTAAAATTGTTTTCCCTTGATGCTTCAAAATTTTCCCCCCTTTTTTTAACTTTTGAAATTTCAAAAGAATTTTTTTGTTTAAATTTTATTTTTTTCAAAATTTTTTTAAATTTAAAAAAAAAATCCCTTTTTTCTCCAGAGGGGCTTTTTTTGGGGGTTAAAATTTGGGGGGAAAAAAATTTTTTTTTTCCGTAGGGCTCTTTTTTTTGAACCTTTGGAAAAAGTTTTCCCTGGGGTTTTGGGAAACAAAATTCCGGACCTTTTTTTTTCTTTGGGCCAACTTTAAATTTCGGCCATTGTTTTTTTTAAAAAAAAAAATAATGGGGTTTAATCGGGGAAATTTGGTTGGGAATTTTAAATTTTTTTTTAACCGTTTTTCCTTACCATAACTTTCCCATTTTTAGGGGGATTTTTTTAAAAGGAATTTTGGGTTTCGGCACCCCGTGTTTTAATTTTTAAAAAAACGTTTAAAAATGAAACACATGGAAAAGCCCTCCGGGTTTTATTTTTGAAAAATCAACTTGGTTTGGGGTTTGTAAATTTTAACCCTTTGTCCAACCCTTTTCAAAATTTTTTTTTTTTTTGACCCTGTAAATTTAAATTTTAAAAAAAAATTTAAAACAGTCATTTTAAAAATGTGAAACCTTAAAGACACATTAAAAATTTTCAAGTAAAAATATTTAAATTTCATTTAATGTTGGGAATCTGCGAATTTTTCGTTGCCTAAAGGCCCCCAAAATTTTTGGGGGGCCTTTTTCAGGAAAAATGGTTAAACCAATTAACAAAGTTATTTTTATTTCACTTACTGTACATGATTTTTTTAAAAATTTTTTTGTCTGGATTTTTTCTGTCAGTTCTATTATGTGACTTTATTTTAGTTGTTTTTTTTTTTTCTGCCCCCTTTCACATCTGTTTAAGGGCCTCCATTTACCTTTTTTTTAGGATTTTTGTTTTTTTGTCTTGACAGACCCTTATAATACGGGTGTGGGTGGGGAACAGTCAGCATCCCCTGGTGGGTAAAAAAACCTGTGAACAGGATTTTTCAGAGTGTGTTTTCACTGACTCTATCTATTTTTACCCTCCCTGCCTTTTTTTCCAACAAAGGAAATTCGTTCTCGCCCTTTCCCCCTTCACTCCTCTCTCTCTCCTCTCTCTCTCTCTCCTCTCTCTCCCCCCCCCCCCCCCCCTCCCCTTTCCCCCCCCCCCCCCCCCCCCTCTCTGAGAAAACATGAAAGGTTTAATGTTTAATGGTTATATCTTAAACCATTTGATTCTCTCTCATCCACAGAGGGAGAAAATAAGAGAGTTAAAAGACATAATTTCTCTTTTCCTATCTCTATTTTCTTTATGTACTATCTAGTCTATCTATGTATATAATATAAAAAAGAGAGAGAGAGAGAGAGAGAGAAAAAGAGAGAGAAAAGGAGAGGAGAGAGAGAGAGAGAGAGAGAGAGAAGCGGGGTTTTGACAAACCCCTTTAAAACCGTAGACCCTATTAAGAATTTTGGCGAAATTTTGGTACTTTGGAATGAAAAAGGATCTTGTGTTGTCCCTTTTGCTACAAGAAGGCTTTTTTCTATCTGGAACAAGCATTGTGACACAAATTAAACACGGAGTTTTGTTTAAAGTTTAGAGTTAATTTAACATGTATGATCAAATAAATAATGTGTTAAAGTCATGTCTTTCCCCCCCCCCTACCATAAAAAATTTCCTTATTTTTGCTTCCCAGGTCATAAGCCACGGGAATTCCACCCCTATCAGGCCCCCTTTGGGGGCCCCCACAAGGGGGGTCCAGCACTGCCAGGGGGGGTTTTTGGGGCACACACAATCCCATATAAAACCTTCCCCCGCACGTAGCCCGCACGCCACCCAAAGCACACACCACACACCGCGCACGCACGCCCCACGCACGCACCAAACGCCAAAGGGACGCCGGCACGCGCAACGGGGGTTGCGCAAAAAGGACATTTTGTAAAACGAAACACAGAGAAACACACACACCCCGCCCCTAAGCATGTTCTTCTCACTTTTTTTCTTTTTTTTTTTACCCCAAGGGGAAAAGCCCGGAGCCCTTTAGAAAAAAAATGGAAACTTTTTCCCCTCGGGGACTTTTGTGCGGGAAAATTTCCCCTTTTCTCTCACTCCCTTTGTTTAAAACTTTCTTCTCACCTCCTGTCCCTCCCCCCCCTTTGCCTTTTTTTTTCCCCTTCCCCAGCCCAATCTCCTGCCTTTTTTTCAAAAAAGAAATCTGAAAATTTTTTTCTGATCAACTTTCTGATGATTTCTCATCCCCCTGAAGTTGGGAACGTTGGGCTGAGGCCAGCGGGCAGACCTCCTCAGGGGGCAACCCAGGAAAGACCGGGCACTATGCCCCCAAAAAACCCAAAAATGACTATTTGTTTTTAATTTGTTTTACATTTTACTTACAGAAAAGACATCAACCCAGACCCCCTTTAACCCAGGGGTCGAAACCACCCAAAAAAGGAAACAGACACATTCAGGACAACGGGGAACAAGTGGGGCCACAAACACCCCTCTGGGACTCTAATAAAACCCCAAACCAAAGTTCAAGACCAGCTGGGGGGAATGAAAATGATGCCCAAAATTTCCTTTTTTTGGACTACAACAGACCACCCTTTTCCCTTTACCAAAAAAAAAACTGGAGAAGAAAAGTTTAAGCCATTTTTGGATGGGGGGAAAGGGGGTAAAATTTCTTAAGGGGTAGTTCGGAAAAACATAAATGATAGTAAGTTTTTGATTCAAACAGGGGAAAAGTGGGATTTAAAATTTTTTAAAAAAATTTTTTCTTTAGAAATTTAAAACAATATTCCGGGTATTTCAAAAATAACCGAAAATTAAAAACCGGAAAGGGTCAAATTTTTCAGGAGGTGTGTGTGTTTTGGGGGTGTGTGTGGGGTGTGAGTTGTGTGTTTTGGGGGTGTTGTGTGGTGTTTGTGGGGTGTTGTGTGTGTGTGTGGTGTGTGTGTGTGTGTGTGTGTGTGTGTGTGTGTGCACGCGAGATTGGTGCGCTTGTGCACTGACAAACCCAAGGCAGGAGCCTACTTGTCCAAGAGGGTGATGGTACTCAATCTTCACGTCAGCATATGAAATCACAAACAATGTTTCCCTGTACTCCTCATGAGAATATTATGGACTGTATTCCTTCCTCCCTCAAACCCCCCCCCCCCCACTCCTTGAGCTTAAGGACAGACATCATTGGAGATGTTCTCCAAAGGCCAGCTCCTCCTTAGGGCTGCAGTACATAAGGACTGTGCGAGTCAAGCCTCCTAGTCAGAGAGTCATAGTTGATCACTAAAGACTAAGCTGTAAAGTGGAATTCCGTGAGTGGGAAAGAAAACCACTGGTCATACATAAAGCCTGTCACTTATAGTACCCACATGCACACACCACTAGAAGTAGCAGACAACTAAGAATCATTTCCAAAGACAAAAATGATTGAAGCTGTTCTCTACTGAGTATTTAAAAGAAAACCATTGATGTTGAAAATCCATAATCATTTCATTGCAGCATGAAAAGAGGATCAGCACATTGCTAATCATTGCACACATCCCTAAACATCCTGGTATGATCAGATCCTCTATTACCCTCTCTGCCTGTCTGCCCATCTGTCTGTCTTCTCTATCAGCCTGTCTGTCTGTCTGTCTTCTCTATCTGTCTGTCTGTATGCCTGGCTGCTTGGCTGCCTGTCTGTCTGTCTGTCTGTATGTATGTCTGTCTCTCTCTGTGTCAAACTCGCAGCTTCTATCATAACTGAAACACTCACGTATGTCTGTAACTTGTGTATTGCAAATTGCTTCTTCCCATCACTATTCATACTGGCCAAAGTTATTTGTTTTATAAGTCTGGTGAATCTTCAACCCCATGTAACTATAGACCAATATCAGTATTATCAGTTATATCCAAACCTCTTAAAAAACATGTACACAAATATCTTAGCCATTATCTAGAACACTACAGTCTTTTAATTGATAACCAGTAAGGATTCAAGAAAAATAATTCTTGCTGCACAGCTCTTACCAACATTGTAGATACTTGGCATAATAATATCACGTCACCATTGATGTCACCAATCCCTCAGATTCCGAATCCTTTGGGGTGCCTTCCAAGCTTTGTCAACCACCTTTCTCCAGTCCTCTGGTCTCTCGGCCACCCTCAGGGTGTCTCTCAGCTCCATGTCTGTCCACTCTCGAATGTTCTCCTCCCATCTTTTCCTCTGTCTGTCTCTTCTTCTTCCTCCCCTCACTGTGCCTTGTAGGATTGTTTAAGCCAGACCAGAGGATCGTGTAACATGACCAAACCACTTCAGTTTACGTTGTCTTGTGAGTGTTTGAAGGTCAGTATAAGGCACGATTTCATTGTGAATGTGTCTCGTGACTTCTTTATTCATGAAATGGTCTTTATATGAGATGCCTAAGAGTATTTGGAAGCACCTCATTTCTACAGCTCTTATACTTCTCTCTAAGGCCATTGTGAGTGTCCATGATTGACATGCATCTTAGAAGATTGACATGACCAGAGAGTACATCCGTCTGATTTTGGAACTGATGGCAATTTTTCTGTTGCCCCAGATGGGTTTGAGCTTGGTCATTGCAGCTGTGGTCTGGGCAAGTCTTGACAGTATTTCTGGTTTTGATCCCTTGTCTGTTACATTAAATCCCAAATATTTGAATCTGTGAACTTTTTCCAATTTTCTGGTCTATGATTTTAAAATTTTTGATGTAAAATTGTTGTTTGTCATCACTTTTGTTTTTTCCCCCACTGATTCCAAAACCAAATTTGTTGATTTTTCTTCTATGCCATTCACTAAGTCTGGTAGTTCTTGCTCGTGACCAGCTAATTTCCTAATACACGGAAGCACGTTTGTGTTGTTTGCCCTCCAATATCACGATTCCTTCATGTTCTTCTAAGCTTCTTCCGTGATTTCAAAAATAATTGAAGAAAGTAGGGAGAGCAGCAGCCCTGGCGACATCGACAGTCACCCAAAATCAATCACCTATGTTTTGGAGACACTGCACTTTGTGCAATTCTGAAGAAGGCTCTGTATGACTTTGATTAGGTTGGCATTGATTTTGTAAAGGTTCATAGTTGCCCACAGTGTAGCGTGCCAAACTCTGTCAAATGCTTTCTTAAAATCGATAAAGACATGGCAGAGGTCCTGTTGATGCTGGAGATATTTTTCCATTATGAGTCTTATGTTGAAGATCTTCTCTTTTGTACTGCGTCCAGGTCTGATACTAGCTTGTTCTTCTGTGATGATTCTTTAAACCTGTGGTTTGAGCCTGTTCAGTAAGATCTTCAACATCACTTTGCATGGGTGACTGATGAGACTAATGGTGCGGTAGTTCTGGCATTGTTGGAGGTTGCCTTTTTTAGGAAGTGTTATTAAAAGGGATTGTGTCCACGTTTTTGGCCATACTCCAGTCTGCCAGATCTTGTTGCAGATTGGATGGAGTACATCTATACATAGATCACCTCCTGCCTGCACCATTTCAGCTGGGACATTATCAACACCTGCAGATTTTCCCAGTTTAGAGATGAGACTGCCTGTATTTAAATTCCTCTCTCTGTAAAAAAACATGAGGCTGTTTGAGAAGGTGGGGCATTCAGACTTCAGAATCT
>CM054165.1:1516286-1552705 GCA_028751875.1 Rapana venosa | reverse complement strand
AATAGGAAGTTATATTCTCAATTTCAAGATGTCAGAAATTTTAAAAAGTGTGAAAAAAATCGCGCGCGGTGGGGTTTTTGTGGTGTGTGGGGGTGTGTGTGTGTGTGTGTGTGTGTGTGTGTGTGTGTGTTGTGTGTGTGTGTGTTGTGTGTTGTGGCCTTTCACCATTACACAGCATGGACAGTTTTGCCCAAAGATGGTGATTGTACTCAATATTCACTAAAAACTGAAAATTTGATGTTAAAACCTTGCAAGCATCTCTCTCTCACATACACACACACACACACACACATAAGTGCATATTCCATTATCCTCGATATAAAAGAATAAAATACAATTAAAAAAAAAAAAAACACACACACACAGGCACACACACAGAGATATATCTACATGTTGTATTCAATATGTGCTCATAGCTGAGCTATATCATTCATGCCATAGACAACATGAACAAGCAAAAACAAAGAAAGGAAAAGAAAAACAAAGCAAAACCAAAAAATAACACACACACACACACACACACACACACACACACACACGCACGCACGCACGCGCGGCACACACACACACACCCCTTCGGATGAGACTATAAACCAAGGCCCCCTGTGCGAACACATGCAGAACATCTTACGCACACGTTTAATCCTGTTCTGCTTTTCGTAAAAGTAGCCCATTGTGTGCCGGTGGGAACAAATAACAAAATTTACAAAACTGCATACACACGGGGACTGGATTAAAAAAGCACATAAGGGCTATTTCGTTAACCTCGATATAAAAGAATAAAATATATTAGTAAATATAAAAATATAAAACGCACAGAACCAGAGAAAGAAACCCTCACCTCCTCGTTTCTGTTTTACAGGGCAAAATTCTCATAAAATAAATCAGAATCCAGAAACAACCAGCCAAACCAAACAACAACGTCAGCATATGAAATCACAATGTTTCCCTGTACTCTTCACTAACATTATGGTCAACATCCCCCCCCCCCACTCCATTGAGCATATGGACAGTCAGTGTTGGAGATGTTCTCCAAGGCCAACTAGCCCCCAGGACTGCAGCACATAAGGACTGTGCAAGCCAAGCCTCCTAGTCAGAGAGTCATAGTATCACTAAAAGACTAAGCTGTAAAGTGGAATTCCATGAGTGGGAAAGAAAGCCTCTGATCATACATACAGCCTCTCAGCTCACTTTGCTGTTGCCCCCAGTGTCAATGGCTTAATCAAGAACTGGGATAAATAAAGCCCAGGGGCTGAAGGCATGATAATAACAGATGATAAATCATGATTGACTAAATTTGATTAATGGCAACTCACACTGATGAAATGTTCTCCGATATGATGGTAACACTTTATATATTCATGCAGCCACACTCTTGCAGCACATACACCCAAGCAACCATCATAAATTTAGAAACACACACATAGGTATTCCGCATAGAAAATCCTCAGATGCACATACTGCCTGCACACAATTATACAGGCTAACCACACACTGCGCATGTACTTTGGCACACACACCACACATCACACACACACACACACACACTCACCTGGTACAGGATACGCCTAGTGGATCTTGGGAACATTGCCCGACTAACAATCCTGACACCTGGGTTATGAATGAATCCCATTCAAGAATGGAATTTTCCCTCTGGATTAACATGGAGTGCCAGACTCAACCACTCTCCCACAAACAGAGAGTTCCCTTCTGCGATCTGAGACATAAACTGGAGCGGTGCATGTTCGAACACAGGCAGAACATCTTTGCGCACATTATTATAATAGATAAGATCCTGTTCCTGTCTTTTATGAAAGAGTAGTCCATATCTGATGTGACTAGTGAGAACCAGCATGACAAAAATTTACCAAAACAGCATATATACAGGGGGACTCGATGTAAAAAACAAGCACACAATATTGCCTTAGTTCCATTGTCATCGATATAAAGAGAAAAAAGATAAGTAACCCACATGCACACACCACAAGAAGTAGCAACAACTAAGAATCATTTTCCAAAGACAAAAAATGATAGAAGCCTGTTATCATACTGAGTAGTTAAAAACAGAAAAACCATTGCGATGTAGGATAAATCCATAATCTTTCAATTGCAAGCTTATGAACAAAAGGAATCACGAACATTGCAAATCATTCGCACACATCCCTAACCCTCCTGCGGCTATGATACCAGAACATCATTGATCCTCCACTGCCTTCTGCCCATCTTGTCCCTGTCTTCTCTATCAAGGCCTGATCCGATCTGTCTGTCTTCTCTATCTGTCAGTCTGAACTGCCTGGGCTGCTTGGCTGCCTGTCTGTCCTGTCAGGTCCAGTAGTATGAGATGTCTGAGTCTCACTTCTGTGTTCAAAATCGCAGCACCTGATTATAACTGAGAACACTCAGCCGTATGAGTCTATAACATTGTTGTTAATCATGCAAATTGCTTATCTTCCCATCACACTCATACTGGCCAAAGCTTATTCGTTATAAGTCTGGTCGAATCTTCAAGCCCATGTAACTATATTGGCTCCCATATCAGTATATTATCAGAGTTTATATCCCAAACCTCTTTAAAAAACATGCGAGGTAACACAAATATTTCGTTTCGCCAGTTATCTAGAACACTACAGTCTTTATAAATTTGATCAACCAGTAAGGACTTCAAGAAAAATAATTCTTCAGCTAGGACACAGCTCTTACACCAACATTGAGACGATAACGTAGGCATAATAATAAGTCACTTCACGCGGTCGTCTTCGAGTCCCCATCCCAGCAGATGCCGAATCCTTTGGGGCACCTCCGAGCTTTGTCAACCACCTTTTTCCCAGTCCTCTGTCTCTCGGCCACCCTCAGGTGTGTCCCTCTCAGCTCCATGTCTGTCCACTCATCTTGAAATGTTTGAGTGGTCCCACCAACTCTTCTTTGTCAGCTCTTCTTGCCTCACCTCACTGTGCCTTGGAGGATTGTTAAAGCCAGACCAGGGATCTGTAGACATGAACCAAACCAATTCAGTTTACGCGTATGTCTTGGTGATTGGTTTGAAGGTTCAGTATAAGGCACGATTTCATTGTGAATGTGTCCTCGTGACTTTCTTATTCATAAAATGGAACCTATTAAATATGAGACTTGCCCTAAGAGTATTTTGGAAGCACCATTTCTACAGCTCTTATACTTCTCTCTAATCTACATTGTACGGGATCCATGATTCTGACATTGCACTCGTAGAAGAGCTTGCCATGACCAGTGAGTACTTCAGTCCTGATTTTGGAACTGCGATGGCCAATTATTTCATGTTGCCTCCAGATGCGCGTTAGAGCTATGATTCATTGCAGAGCTGTGGTCTGGCAGTCTTGACAGTATTTCTGGTTTTGATCCCTTGTCTGTTACATTAAATCCCAAATATTTGAATCTGTGAACATTTTCAAGTTTCTGGTCTATGATTTGGATTTCTGATGTAAAATTGTTGTTTGTCATCACTTTTGTTTTTTCCCCACTGATTCAATACCAAATTTTGTTGATTTTTCTTTTATGCCATTCACTAAGTCTGGTAGTTTTTGCTCGTGACCAGCTAATCCGTCAATATCATCAGCGAAGCACGTTTGTGATTGTTTGCCCTCCAATACTCACTGTTCCTTCATGTTCTTCTAGAGCTTCTTCCGTGATTCTCTCAAGAAATAGATTGAAGAAAGTAGGGGAGAGCATGCAGCCCTGGCGCACATCCGACAGTCATCCAAAACCAATCACCTATGTTGTTGTGAGACACTGCACTTGTTGCATTCTGATAGAGGCTCTGTATGACTTTGATTAGGTTGGCATTGATGTTGTAAAGGTTCATAGTTGCCCACAGTGTAGCGTGCCAAACTCTGTCAAATGCTTTCTTAAAATCGATAAGGACATGGTAGAGGTCCTGTTGATGCTGGAGATATTTTTCCATTATGAGTCTTATGTTGAAGATCTTTTCTTTTGTACTGCGTCCAGGTCTGATACCAGCTTATTCTTCTGTGATGATTCTTTAAACCTGTGGTTTGAGCCTGTTCAGTAAGATCTTCAACATCACTTTGCATGGGTGACTGATGAGACTAATGTGCGGTGTTTGGCATTGTTGGAGGTTTGCCCTTTTTTAGGAAGTGGTTTTTTTATAAGCGATTGTGTCCACGTTTTTGGCCATACTCCAGTCTGCCAGATCTTGTTGCAGATTCGATGGAGTACATCTATACATAGATCTCCTCCTGCCTGCACCATTTCACTGGACATTATCAACACCTGCAGATTTCCAGTTTAGAGATGAGACTGCTTATAACTTCCTCTCTCTGTAAACTACATGAGGCTTGTTTGAGATGATGGTGGGACATTCAGCACTTCAGAATCTCCAGTTGCTCTATGCGAGTAAACTCCTCACAATATTCCGTCCATCTGTTCATTATGTCTTCCTCTACTGTCAAGCCTTCTCCCCGCTTTATCTTGTATGGTGGAGGTTCTTGTTGATTTTGTTGCAGTTAGGTCTTTTACCAGTTGATAGGCCTTCTTACGGTCATTTCTTTCCATGCTGGTTTCTATCTTCTCCCATTTCTCCTCTATCCATTTTTCCATAGCATCTTACATTTCTTTCTTCACCTTTCTGGTTGCTTCTTTATACTTTCTAGCCCCTTCTGCACCCTGCTTCTGACTCTTCAGTTCTCTGCGCTTATCACAAAGCTCTAGGACTTCCTCGGAAACCCATGGTTTCTTTATTGTCCTCTTTCTTCCAAGGAGTTCTTTTCCTGCTTCATTGAAGGAGTCATTGAATGTGTTGATAATACTTTCCGTTTTGATGTCTTCTTCCAGTGCCATGAGGGGCGCAAATTTCCCGCCAATGTCTGTTGGAATGATTCTAATATGTTTGGGTCGTTCAGCTTATCTAGATTAATATAAATGAAAATAAATATTGTGGAGCCTTCTTTGTTGACTTTGACAAAGCATTTTGATTAACTGACCACAAACTGTTATGCCGAAAACTATCATTATATGGCATATCTGATGACAGTCTGAAGTTAATTAGACCATTTCTGCATAATTGACAACAATATATCTCGATCAATAACACTAAATTGTGTAAACTACTATAAAATACGGAGTACCACAAGGGTCTGTTTTAGGCCCACTTTTATTCTCTTTTATGTTTGACCTTCCCCTCAACATAAAGGGAATTGGTTGAAATTTGTGGATGACACTACATTTCATACAGTCCACAAGTCTTGACAAAATATCACTTCATTAAAATGTAGCATTGATCTCAAAGCAAATAGGGGCGTTATAACCACATCTGAACCCAAAAGGGACCAAAGCCAGCTTTTTACAACAAGACAAAAGAGAAAAAACAGCAACTAGACTTCCACCAATATTCATTAATAATAATCTATTGAGGACTTAAAAACCCACAAACTTCTAGGGGGATTGCCAACTGTTTCAAATGGCCCCACATAAACAAATTGTGCAAAACGGCACATTTTTCCCTTGCCACCTCCACGGGTTTCCTTTGCCACATAGAGTAAACTATTGTTAAACCCCCAAACAAAACACACCTTCCTACACCTTTGAATGTCCCACCTAACACCCTTCCGTTAAACCTCGGTTGTTGTTGTTGTTGTTTTTTTTGGGGGGGGGGGAGGGGGTTTTTCTCCCCTTTCCTTGAACCAACCACCCACCTTGGAATTTTCTTTTTTTCTTTTTTTTTTCTGGGCAAACTACTGTGGGGGCTGATTGAGTTTTTATACCATTGTTGCTACAGAGTGGTAATTGATTTTTCTCCTTTCTTCACCCTTCCACCCCAATCCCTATAAAGTATTCACTTTCCCCCCCCTCCTATTATTTTTATTCATTGTCTCCTTTTTCCACTTAATTTTGTAAAATTAATAATTTAAAAAACAAATTTTAATTTTTGTAAATTAGAACCAAACACAAACCAAGGGCAAAGCATTTCAATACTAGGGTTTGACAAGACTTACAAACCATAACCAACACGAATTTTCCACCCAATATAAAAATGGAAAAGATCCGCAAAACCAAAGAAAATAGGTTTTTTTTTATTAGTTTAAAGAAAAATTTTCCCTTTGTTTAAAAAATTCATCGAATACTATAAAAGGTCAGCACCACATAAGGGGTTTCTGCACAGAAACCAACAGAAAAAAAAAATTTGGGAAAACCAAATTTTGACTCCATGAAACGACCCCAAAATCGGGGGAAAATCTTACAGGTTTAATTTGCCACAAAAGTAAACCCAAGGACCCTATAACTCTTCAATCTCCCCCAATTTAGAACTTCGCCCCAAAAGTCCAAAAAAATTCTAACACAATTTTGACACATCTAGTAAGAACCTAAAAAACAGTAAAAAGTGTGTCCCGACACAACTGTAGCACACCCCAATCGACCACATAGAAAAAAAAAGGGCAAAAATTCCTAAACCTGCCAAAAAAACATAACCTATCGTTCTTTTCAAAAATTTAAAACAGCTTTTCCCACTAAAAAGCAGTTCCATGCTCTCGAAACATTCAATATTCTGATCCAGACCTGGCCATTGAGTTTTGGGTAAAAGTTTTTTACTGAAATCTGTAACAAACAGCCCCATTTTAAAAACCATAAGATAAAATGTTTGAAAAATTTTGGTTTTTGAAAGGAATAAAGAAATTTATTTTTTAAATTTTTTTAAAAAAATAAAAAATTATGAAAAAAAGGCAAAAAATTTAAGGGAAAAGCCAAAACTCACAAAAAAGGTGGGGAGAAAAGGGAAAAATTTTAAGATCATTATCCAAAAAAAAAATTTAAAGACATGGGGGTAATAAAAAAAATTAATTGTCTTTAAAATTTGTAAATTTTTGATATTTTTTGTGGAAAAAAAAAATATATTAATATTTTTAAATAATTTAAAAGATAAATGATAAACATGATGGACTAATTATGGCTCTAACCTGATTAATTCTCCATTTTTGGTAACATTTATTCATGCACCCACTCTTGCAGCACAGACACCCATATGCAAACATGCATAATTTTGTAAACACCCACATAGGTATTCGCAAGAGAAAAATCCAGATCAATATGCTGCACACTTGCAGGCGACCATCACAATGCGCAACGCTGGAACAACACACACACACACACAACACACACACACTGGTACAGGATAGCCGAAATGTCAGAACATTGCCCTCAACAATCTGGACGACCTGTGAAATGAATCCCATTCAAGAGGAGTTTTTCCCCTGGAGTTAACATGAGTGCAGACTCACTCTCACCCAAAAAGGTTCCCCCCCCCCCCCTTTTTCTGATGAACATAAACTGAGGGCATGTTCAACACTTGCAGAACATCTTGCGCACAGTTAAATCCTGTTTCCGCTTTTTGAAAGAGTAGTCCAGTGTGGCTACGATGAGAACAGATACAAATGTACAAAACAGCATATTTAACGGGACTGGAGTAAAAAAATGCCACATTGCTTAATTCAACTGTCCTCGATATATAAGAAAAAAATATAGTACACACATCACACTCCACTAGAAGTAGCAACAACTAAGAAGCATTTCCAAGACAAAAATGATTAAGCTGTTCTCCGACTGAGTATTTAAAAGAAAACCATGATGTTAAAATCCATAATCAGTTCATTGCCAGCAGAAAAAGATCAGAACAGCTTAATCATTAGCACTCATCCCTAACCTTGCCTGTATGATCAGATCTTTCTATTATCCTCACTGCCTGTCTCCAACGTCTGTCGTCTCTATCACCTGTCCCTCTGTCTCTTCTCTAACTGTTCTGTCTGTCTGCCTGCTGCTTCTGCCTGTCTGTCTTCGGTCGGTAATGTATCGGTCTCTCTCTGTTCAAATCGCACTCCTATTATTACGAAACACTCACTATGTCGTAAAAACTTGTATTTGCAATTGCTTCTTCCCATCACGAGCATACTGGCCAAGTGATTCTTTGTATAATCGTGAATCTTCCAAGCCATAACGGTAGCCAATATCATATTAAGCATTATATCCAAACCTCTTAAAAACATGTACACAATTATCGTACATTTCGTGAACACTACAGTCTTTTAATTGGATAACCAGTAAGGATTCAAAAAAATTATTCTTCTGCTCAGCCGTACAAACATTTGTTATACTGGGCATAATAATGTCACGTCACCAGTCGCTTCCCAATCCCTCAAGTCCGAATCCTTGGGTGCCTTCCAACTTGTCAACCACCTTTCGCCAGTCCCTCCGCTCTCGGCCAACCCTCAGGTGTCTCTCACTCCATGTCTGTCACTCTCGTCGAATGTTGTCCGCTCCAGCGCTTCCTTGTCTGCCTCTGCGTCCTCCTCCGCACTGTGACTTGTAGGATTGTTTAAGCCAGACCAGAGGACGTGTGACAGACCAAACCAGGCATTCACTTGTCTTGTGAGAGTTTTGAAGTCTGTATAAGGCACGATTTTCATTGTAATGGGTCCTCGTACTTCTTATTCATAAAATGTCTTAATAATGAGATGCCTAAAGGATTTGGAAGCACCTCATTTTCTACTGCTCTTATAATACTTCTCTCTAAGGCCATTGTTCGGTCCATGATTGACAGGCCATCTTAGAAATTGACGTGACGCAGAAGTACTTCAGTCTATTTGAACTGAGGCATTGTTTCTGTTTGCCCCAATGGTTTTTGAGCTTGATCATTTGCACTGTGGTCTGCAGTCCTTGAACAGATTTTCTGGTTTGATCCTTGTCTGTGTACATTAAATCCCAAATATTGAATCTGTGAATATTTCAATTTCTTCGGGTCTATGATTTGGATTTCGGTGTAAATTTGTTTTGGTGGTCATTCACTTTTGTTTGTTCCCCACGGATTCAATACCAAATTTTGTTGATTTTTTCTTCTATCCTATTCACGAATCTGAGTTCTTCGTCTACCACTAATATCCTCAAATATCATCAGCAAAGCACTTTGTGATTGTTGCCCTCCAATTACCACGTTCCTTCATGTTTTCTAGAGCTTCTCCTGAATCTCTCGACAAGAAATAGATTGAAGAAAGTAGGGAAGCATGCGCAGCCCTGCGCACATCCACAGTCAGCCAAAACCAATCACCGAGGGTTGAACACTGCACTTTTTGCCTTCTGAAGAGGCGCTGATGAACTTTGATTAGGTGCATTGAATGTGTAAAGTTCAGATTGCCAAATGTAGCGTGCCAATCTATGCAAATGCTGTCTAAAATCATAAGGACATGGTAGAGTCCTGTTGATGCTGAGATATTTTCCATTAATCGTTTCTTATGTTGAAGATCTTTATTTGTTCTTGCGTCCCAGGCTGATACCAGCTTAGTCTTCTTGATGATTCTTTATACCTGTGGTTTGAAGCCGTGTTCAGTAAGATCTTCAACATCACTTTGCATGGTGACTGATGAGACTAATGGTGCGGTTAGTTCTGCTTGTGAGTTGCCTTTTTTAGGAAGTTAATAACGATTGTTGCCCACAGTTTGGCCTGACACCATCTGCCAGATCTTGTTTGACAATTCGAGGAGTACATCATACATTAGATCCCTCCTGCTGCAACCATTTCACCTGACATGATCAACAACACCTGCAATTGTCCCAGTTAAGAGTACTGCCGGGAGAAAACTGCGTCTCTGGAAACGACAGGAGCCGGTTTGAGATGATGGTGGGACAGTCAGCACTTCAGATTCTCCATTGCTCTATGCGAGTAGAACTCCTCACAACTAGGCCGTCCATCTGGTTCATTATGTCTGCCTCGGCTTCACATTCTCCGCTTTATCTTGTATGGTGAGTTCTTGTGGATTTTGTTGCAGTTAGTCTGTTACCAGTTGATAGCCTTCTTACGTCATTTCTTTTCCAGCTGGTTTCTATCTTCGCCCATTTCTCCTCTATCCATTTTTCCATAGCATCTTACATTTCTCTCTTCACCTTTCTGGTTTGCTCTTTATACTGCTAAGCCCCTTCGGCACCCTGCTTCTGCTCGTCAGTTCGCTGCGCTTTATCACAAAGCTCTAGGACTTCCTCGAAACCCATGGTTTTCTTTTGGCCTCGTTCTTCCAAAGTGCAGTCCTCTTTCAGGAAGGATCATATGAATGTTTATAAATACTTTCCGTTTTGATGTCTTCTTCCAGGGCCAGGAGGGCCAATTTCCCCCAATGTCTGTTGGAAGGATTGCGAAATAGTTGGGATCGTTCAGCTTATCTATGTTGAATTGTATGGAAAATAAAGATTGGGGGAGCCTTCTTGGTTGTCTTGGACTAGCATTTATTGAACTGTCCACTAACTTGTGCAGAAAACTTTCTTATATGAATAGCAATGACATCTGATGAATTAGACCATTACTGCATAATTGACAACAAGATAAGCTCGAATCAATAACATCAAATGTGTAAACACGAGAAAAACGAGTACCACTTGGCGGGGGGTGGCCCACGGGGTTTCGCTGGATGGTCTATGAAAGTCCTTTCCCCTCTACATCAAGTAGGGGAAAGGGGTGCTGATCCACGTCATTGTTCATACTAGTCACATGTCCATCTTGACATATTTACTACGCATTACATTACAATTGAGTCTCTAAGCAAATATGCAGTATAACCTCAGCGAACCCTTAAAACCTAAAGCCATCTTATTACAAAAAACAAAAGAACAAACTTGACAACTAACGTTACCACCATTATCTGTATAATTAATCGATGAAGACGTGTAAAACCACAAACTTCTGAGTGTAGTGCAACTATCGTTTCAATGCACACATAAACAATGTGCATATCTGAGCAACATTACTCCTCTCTGCCATCTCTCCACTGGCTTCCTGTCCACCTAGAGTAAACATGTTTTACACATGCCTCCACAAAACAGACACCTTCTAACACCTGTGAAGTCTCACCTAACACTCCGTCTCGTTACCCCTGTTTTTTGTTTTGTTTTTTTAGGGGGGGGGGGGAGGTTATAGCTCCCCCTTTCGCTGGTTAACCACCACGCCACCTGTGGAGTTTCTTTTTTCTTCTTTTTTCTCGGCAAACGACTGTGGACTGATTGATTTAGATACACATTGTTGCTACAGAGTGTAATTGTTTTAGAACTCCTTTCTTCAACCTTCCACACTATAGCCCTATCAATACTCACTCCCCCGCCTATGATGATTAATTCTTTGTCTCTCTTTTCGTCCTTACTTACAACCATTCTGTGTACACATTAATACATTCCTCACAAAACTACTTAATAGATTATGCAAGACACATTCATGGCCCTCCAAGGAATGGCTTTACGAATTGCCACCTAAATATAAACCATCAGTCATTAAATCGAAGATGATAACAAGAACTCAGCCAAACCAAGGCCAAGCATTTCAAATACTAGCTGTCCCGTTCAAACTTACAGAACACATAACCAACACTGCATTTCCATTCCAGGATAAAATCATGGAAAAATCCGCAAAGCCCAAGAAAGAGTTTCTTAAGCATAGTGGGTTCTGTAACTGCAAACATCTTTTCCATCTTGAATTTAGGATGTAGAATCCATCTGGATCGAATAAGCGATAAAAGTGCAGCACCTACTAAAGGGGTTCTGCTACAAATCCAACAGAAAGAAAAAATTGAATAACAAGTTTGACTCATGATGTACGTAGTCCTATTAGAATCTAGGAAATTTATCTTACAGTATTTAATAATTGACCTAGCAAAATAAACAACCAATGACCCTTGGTATTTTAACTCATTCAATCTTCACCATTTTAGTAACTTCGCCCACAAGAGTTCACATCAAATTCTAACACAAGTATGATTCACAATCTATGTATCAAAAACGCTAAAAACATTGTAGAATTTTGGCCCTTTCACAACTGTAGACACTACCATCTGTACCACATATCAAAAAAAGAACAAAAATTCCTAACATGGCCCAAAAACTATAACCTATCGTTCTGTTGCAAAAGGTAATTGCACTTTGCTTACGAGAGTTAAGCATTTCTTAAATCCGCTCTGAACATTCAATATTTTGATCCAACCTGGCCATTGAGGTTCTGGATAAAGGTTTTTTTACGGAAATCAGTAACAAACAGGCCCCATTAAAAAACCTTAAGGATCAAACAGTTCCGCAAACCACCTTGGTTTAGGAAAAAGGAACTAGAAGAAGCATTTATCTGAGAGATTTCTTTTAAAAACATAGATTATGAGGTGGCAAACAAATTAAGAAATCCATAAACTCACAAAAAACGTGAGAGAAAAGGAAATATTGTCCAAGATCGACTTTCAATCCAAACAAAAATTCAAAGACTGTAGGGAGGCAAATCAATCAAAGAACAAATAATCAATTGTCTTCCAAAGTTAAACGTAAGTAAAGATATTTAGCTGAAACTAAACAATCACTTCATTAATATTTCTCTAACATTATTAACAATGATAAATCGAAGTCCAATGATCTCAATGAACTAAAACAAATCTCAAAGAAGTACATATTTCATCAAAACTCCACATACCAGTTCTTACAGTGGCTGAAGTCTACAACTACCTACTCTCCTCAAACAATCAAGTACGCGGGTCTTGAGTGGAATGATGGCAGAATACTGAAACTCCTCAGCTCCAGTATTACAGACCCTCTGACACATATCTATTAACCTTTTCTTCAGAAGAAATATTTCCCCACCCTTCAAAACTCTAAGTGATTCCAATCCCCAATCTGGATACACTTCTGATCCCTCAAATTAAAGCCATTCTCTAGTTATCTTACCTTTCAAATCCTGGAAACCAATGAAAAACACATAGTCCATCAATAGATATTAACAACTTACATTACCCAAATCATCCTGATTTAGAAAAAAAATCACTCGTGCCATTATCGGCATGACAGTTCATGTATGACATATTGGCTTTCAAACAGTAAATGAACAATAAATTTTTGTGGAGAATATATTGTAGATTTTAAAAAACATTTGATACAAATTGACCACAGAACTTCTCATTAAATTGCCAGACTTTATAATCTTCTACAAATACTCTTGAACTCGTGCGTTTTTTTCTTACAAACAGGCACATGTGTTTTCAATACTACTCCAACATCCAAACTATAACCCATTCATGATAGTTCCACAGTGATCCATCTGAACCAAGGTCTCGTTGTCATGATTCATAAATAACTTCCTTCCTGATTAATCTAAGGGCGAACTTTTTGCTGACACCACAACCAGACATACAACCCTACTGACATGAACTCCCGTGCATATACATTGCAAATACACTGATGATCTGTCAAATGACTGAACTAAATCACATGTCTATATACACCCCCAAAAAATCAAAAGTGCATATGCTTACCACTACCAGATAAAACAACAAATTCTATCGCATAATTTTTCTCCCAATCCATATGAAAAGAATCAAGAATCAAGCCTCTCACCACATAAGTTCTAAAGTAACCTAGTGATGAATATCTCAGCTGTTCCATCACATATCCGCCATCTTGCAAATACATTCGCAAAGAGTATTCCATGGACTAATATCAAACATTTTCTTGTATTTCATGCAGAAAACTATCTTTCAACTTATATACAATCCTCAATAGATTTATCTTCAACCCGTTACTCTGGCATTGCAAACACTAGAAACCATTATTAATCTGAAAACTCTCTTAAATTGTTCTTCAGAAGAAGACTACTTTACTAAAGTGGATTATACTCAATTGAATATTCTTCCCCTACCACCAAAACTAAATTTAACAAAGCATCATGATAATTAAGATAATGAAACAGGAACTTCCCCTCACCTTATAAGACAAGTTCCCAATGAATCATTCCTAAAAGACTGAAAACCATGTTCCCAATCCCCAAAGTATAGATTGTTCAAATCTAGCTTACTTTAACGCGGCCCTTGCTGGAACTCCCGTCCACTCAGTTAAAACACCAATCATTAACAATCCAAAGTATTTTTTCAGCCACTGGTGCATCATAAATATAAATTACTCTTGACTGTTGAAAACAAAGTTAAACTAAATCCTCCTTACATTATACCAAAATTTATCCGCTCGATTTCTCTCTCTCTCTCTCTCTCTCAATCCATCTCTCTCAGCCTCTCTCTCTCTCGTCTCTCTCTCTCCTAAGAATCGGCTCTCCCGACACGCAAACCAAATCACACCTAACCTTCCCTCTCACTCGCTCACCAACGTAAACAATCTCAAAAAACCGAAATGCACACTCACCACTAGCTCCTCCAGCGCAATTCATCCCACTCTCCGTCAATCTTCAACTTAAAACATCGAAAAAAAAACAAACGCCCCAAAAAAAGCCTTACGTTAATAGACCCGACAAATAATAAAATCAGAGAATAATAATGCTCGCCATATTCACACCAACCATACCCCACTCAAGATACGGACCACTCCCATCTACCAAATCGCAAATTACAATCACACTACATAAACTATCCTCTCTCCCAATCCCAAAATCTCAAACCTTCAATCCCTCACTCTTAAACAAAACACTTTGCTCCAAGAGTCACTACCTGCAACCAATCAAACCAATCCTTTACACTTCCAAATCCAAAAACGCTCCTCAGTATAGAACATTCACCCCTTCCCGCCAAATCCACATACAAATTCACAATCCCTAAATCTCACGACCCCAATCATAAAAAATTCCACCAGACGAGAAACAGTCAATACAATCGCTTAACCTCATCTCAAACACTCACAAAACGTCTAACACTACCCACCCCGTCTCCCACCCCTTTCTCTCCCATTCCTCTACCATCTCCGATACAACTTATCGCCCCCCACTCAATACAGTACCGTCCTCACAACTCACCGAAAGATTACCTCCATTAACTCCCAGAACGGTACAAACCCCTTCCCCCCCACTAAATAGCAAGTAACTCAATCCCTAACCCGCCCAACCACCCACCCCATCCCACCCCAAATCCATTACCAGTATAAATTGCGAACAAATCTCATAATAACACAAAAATTCTCCACAAATCAATGCCAAGAACTAACCAAACCCCGCACCCTCTCCGTCAAACTTAATCTCAACAATCTCAAATAAATCCACAATCAAGACATACAACATAACAGTCGTACCCCACCCCCCCCACCCGCTCGCGCCATTATCTCCGACACAACCATCAATAATAACTCCTAACAAATCTCAAACCATGACCAAACCCACACACATACCTCAACGACATTACCCGCAAAAACTCGCCGCAAGCCATTCACACCACACTAACCCGTTACCACAAACCAATCCTCCCACAAAACCATACTCCCAATCTCATCTCAAGCCTCCACAACGTACACCCCCGAACCGAACCATACTCCGGAAGCATAACCCGTCAACATACCAATCCAATAAACACTCAATCTCAGAGATATCTCCTCCAACACACCATTATAAACCACTGCACTTCTCAATATCACCGTCAGGAAACAACCCCTCTCAACAACCCAAAGCAGACAACCTAAAGGCCTCCATTCAAACCCCGAGAAACATCTCCCACACAAAACTAATTACCCTACGCTCAAGCCCCCCCCCCCCCCCTATCCCCCAGAAAAAGCACAGAAAGTAAAGACCAACCCTCTCTACTTGACCAAATACGCCACAAGACTCATTTCACCCAAACAAATCGTCTTCTCACATCTCCCACATCAACCAATATACAATAAACTAAACCCCTCTCAAACCTCAACATACACAATAGACCCCTCACCTCTCCAGATTCTCGAACAAAACAACTCTAACAACCACCTAAACCTAAAAGCCAACAACAACAACTACGACCACTCTCTCCATCTGACTCAGCCCTCAACCCTTTAGTCGCAAAGTGAAAGATCCGGAAGATCATTCTCAAACGAACCTCATCGCAAGTTCTCTCAAAATAACCTAACATAACATCTTTCTCTCATCAACCAGATATCCCCACTAACCTACCCTACCGTTACTCCATCCAAAACTCCAAATAACACACACCCCGACATCACGAACGACTCCATACCCTCTCTACCTCTAACCAAAACAAGGAAGTATGATACCACCATAACAAAGCCACCAAATCCAAACTCGAAAACAAACCCACAAAAAAAAACGTCCCAAATCCCCGAAACAAAGCTGAAAACGCCCACCACCCCAACGTCCCACACAAATCTCCCTCCAAAACCACATCCCCCACGAGCCAACACGATTCCCCATCATCCCTTCCCCTCATACAAAAGAACACCCCTACAGAAAACCACACCTCTCGCAAAACTCAATCCGTACACTAATCCATCTCTCTCCTCTCCATCACAAGTGAACCCTCTCTCCCTCCCATATACTCAACACAGAGCACTCTGAAAACTCTTAAAGCGGACACCCTCAGAACAAGTCCACACGAACTACCCAAAAACTCCCACTCAACCACAGCCTACAAACTACCGACCAACCAAAACAAGTCTCACGGACTCACTCGACCCAAACCCAACTACCATTAACCTGCCATCTCCTCGATACCTCGAAAAAAACTCAATCTCATTGTTGCGCGACTAACCCCCTTAAAGTCTCAACGCCATACTCCTCGTCCCTCAGACCCCTCGCATCTCTAACGAAACACGACAATCCCCCCCCTTTCTCAGAGAATCTGCCACCCAACACAACGAATAAAGACTACGCCCTTTAATACAACACACAACCATAACGACCATCCGCTTCATAAGTAATGGACATAAAACGCCCTCCTCTCACCTCACACACTTCTCAACTACAATAATGAAAATCTCGCCCATAACCCAAAAACGCCGACCAACAAGCACAAAATCTCTAACCCCGCTCTCCAAACCCACCACACTTCTCTCACCCCTTATCAACACCTTAAACGACAACCTCGCCGCCAACTCCCGCCCCATTCCCAATATATACTCCCTCCATCCGCTCCCAAATACAACTCAAAACAAAACGACCACAATATCGCCGATTAAATCCCACGATCCTCACACAAATCCAATAAATGTACAAAATACTCCACTCCAGACACCCTTCTCTCGAACCGAATTAACTCAAAGAAACACTTAAATCTCTCCAACATAAACAAAAATCCACACCTCCATCCCACACCACAACACTCTTATGCTATTGATTCATCAAACCGTGCCCATCCCTCCATACTCTCAGTCTCGACACATCTCACTACTTCACCATCCCCTCTCAAAATTCTCTCCACAATTATAATCATAAAAACCAAAACTCCACTCCGATCATCCTCAAACACATCCGGAATAAACCACAAGAAGTAATCAACACAACAGTCCACTCTCTCACACATCTATCTCTTAACCAAATACCAAAGCCCCTGAAAAAACCACATTAAAACAAAAAACCCAATCCAGCTCCTATCACATACACACAGCTTCAAACCTAACACGCAACAAAAACCGCACACATTGCGCCCAAATCTCCTCCAGCCCATTCATAATTCCTAACGCTACAACTAAGCCCCCCCACCACCACCCCCCAGCAAAAATCCCAATACCTCACTCATATATCATCCCGTACAAGCCTTTCCTCTCTCCCACTAAATCAACTTCTAATACTTTGCTCACGATACAACACAGCATCACAACAAAACTCACGACACTACCTCTCATCTCTCCGAAGCTTCGAAAACCTCGCAATTCTCCTCTCGGCACCAACCCAAGTACAAACCACTGCTCAGCCCTCTCATCTCCCAGTAATCGATTCCCCCCCACTCGAAAACTACGCTCACTACCAACACCAACGAATCTCTCCCATATCGAATAAAACCCTTAATTTACAACCATCACTCTCCATCATTACCCTCGAAATCATCCAAGCTCTCAAACATTCCACAACCCATACGATACAGCAAATAATAAACAACCTCTCTAAATAAACCATATAATCACATAAACAACCCATACCGTTACAACAACGAACTCACCACATGTCCTCACGCTCCCACTAATCAAACAAGGGCCACAGCTCCCGCAAACACCAACCTAAACTGCAGAACAACCCGACTTTACTCAATATCTCTCATCCTTAAATAATCCTTCTCACAAATCCATACATGCAAATATACTCGTCTCGACAACACCGCATGCCTCACTCTCCGAACCCTCCTCCATACCCAGAAAACCCTCTACTACTAATACAACTACTCTACACCAAAAAGATACACTCAGTCAACAATCAAACCCACCTCACGAAATCAACGCGCATATATCTCCTATCTCGAACCTCACCCATGAAATGACAACGCAGCTAAAATTATCTCGCTCATCGAAACTCATCCTCCATAACAAATCCGACATCTTCCCCCCCCAACACAATGAACCATAAACGTCAACGACCCACCGTGCCTAAACCACCTCGCCAAGCAGTAGAATTAACGAGATACCCCCCCACCCCCCCCCTCATACAATCAGAATCTCTAAAATCAGCGCAACACACTCAAACGACATCCCCCACGACCACGAATCTTCACCATCCCTCATCCAAGCGCACTCACCCTCGGAAAATCCAATCCACACACAAATCTTCTCATCAAAAACCCCAAAAAACACCTACATGCCTTAAACCCTACCCAAAAAGCTCAAAGCCCACTACCATTCAGGCTCTCCCTCGCCTCCTGTCAAACAAGAACCCCTCACCTCGAGTTCCCACTCCTTTCGCACCAACCAACCAAGATCCGACCTCAACCAAACAAACGACAACCCTCCTCAGCTCCAAACTTAAACACTCCCCCCGAGTACTGAAGTGGCACGACAACCCCACAACACCAACTCAATCACCCCCAACTCAACAGCGACCTCTCGCACGATCCACCCATAAGCCACAACTCTCGACAATTCACAATGAAAGCTCATCCAACAGTAACTAATAAGCTCCGCAGAACTCACGACAAAACCAAAGACCACAACCATACAACGATCTCATTTCACTAGGCCTCCTCAAACCTCCGGGACAACCATCCAAAAAAATATTAGAAAAAACCACTAATTCTCACACCTCAACCTGACTCACTGGCTCACTACCACCTCTACGCATAAACAGGCATGGTAATCCACTATCAACAGTTAATTAGAATGATGGAAAACCACGATATATATCATTTCCCAACCCAACACGCTACATCTCAGGACTCCACTCATCATTTCCTCATACCCGTAGCATACTAAACACCCCATTCTTAACATCCTCATACCAGTACGATCACCCCAAATGGGTCAACCCCACACCTCCCAACCTACTCATCAAGAACCTCTCAATCTATCTCTTACAATAGACCTCAGGAAGTTAACATAACCGAACCCACATATTCACTCACTTCATCGTAATAAGCGCCTCAATACAACCACATTATCCCTCCGCTCACCAAAATCCTTAAGAAAGACACCAAACTCATACCCTACTCAGACGAAAACTAGTTTAACGCTCGGCCACTCAACAAAATCTATCCGAACACCAACAACAAAAATAAAAATACGACAAATACCGAAAACACACCCCCATTTACCCCGAGGACCCACATCACCATACAACATAAGAAATCCAAGACTATAAGCCAATAGCATGTTCAAACCAACTAACCTACAACTCACATGTCTCCGCCCACTCTACGATCCTCAATAACTCGCTCGTCAAAAGTTTCACGTTATCTCCCAACAAGAATGCCAACACCTCTAAACTCAAAATCTCACTACAACCTTCCACCTGAAACTCTAAACATCGCTAATCAAATCCTAACAAAGTCAGACAATCTAAACCCCACCATAACAACAAGTCTCAAACCATAAGAACTACCAAGCACACCCATCCACTCACACACCCAACGAAAACACTCCAAACAATAACACGCAAAACTCCCGATCAGACCACATTAACCAACACCTCTCGATCCAAAACCTCTCCCTAAACTAAAAAGGCGCCGCGCTATCAAAGAATCTCTCGAACTCATTCAACAATATTAAAACTCCTCCCAACCACCCACACGCACATGTTCTCGAGCAGCAAAGCCTCTCAAACATCCCAAAATCTCATCTACCAGCCAACTTCCAACTCACTCCACCCAACGACCTCGCTGAAGGAATCTTAATATCTCCAATACCCCATTCACCATATCTCTCTCTTACCTGAGATGACCTAGCTCCTTAATAGCAAAACCAACGTCGCCGACCGGACTACCTTCCCACATGCGCCAACATAAATACTCTCGAATCCAAATCTCAAAAAACAAGTAGTAGAGTATTCTAACCACCGCACACCAAAAAAATTCAATCCATGCGCCCAAATCCTCGAAAATCTCAAAAGTGTCAAAACTACCCAAGAACTAATAAACCTCCAACACCACAAATCGTCAATAAAATATGAAAGATCACTCTTCCCGACAGGTTTCACGTTCTTATCAAGAAAATTCAAATTACAAATCCCTACATCTCTCTCCTCTCTCTCTCTATCTCTCTCTCTCTCTCTCTCTCTCTCTCTCTCCCTCTCTCCCCCCCTCTCTCTCCTCTCCCTCTCTCTCTCTCTGTAGAATTAGAAATTTGTTTTACTTGTATATGGCTTTTGTGTTATTGAAAAATACTTATAAAAATGATTTTTTCCACTATCCTAACTTCTTTATAAGGATTCTAGGACGATCTTAACATGGGTACAATGAAATCACAGTGAGGTTCTATTGGTGATGTGTTGATGAATTGAATACTAATTCAATATCATATGGGATTTATAATGCACTGTGCGCTCTCTCGCGCTCGCTCTCTCTCGCGCTCCTCTCTCAGTCTCTCATCCTCTCTCTCCTCTCTCTTCTCTCTCTCTCTCTCTCTCTCTCTCTCTCGTCGTTTTTATTGTTTGCTTATAAGATTTAATCGTCGTGGTTTAACAATTAATACACGTTGAATGCGTGAATCCAGTTTGTAATATTCAGTTCTACTACTCCTAATTGACTGTATTTGAGACAGGTGAATGTTTTAATTTTGGAGATCTTGTTGGGAGTGTTACAAATATTATAGCTAATTCCAAAATGCAAATGTCCTTACTCTATGACGATACGTGAATATTCATACAGATTTGATTGTTGGCATTGGATGCATGTGTGAGTGCATGCCGCGCGCATGTGTGGGTATGTGTGTGTGCGGGGCGTGCGTCGTGTGTGTGTGTGTGTGTGTGTGGTGTGTGTGGGGGTACGTGTGCATGGGGATGCAAATTGCTTATACAATATTGTTTCATTTATTTACTATTGCGGGGCCTCCCTATAAGCACCAAGAATTTTTTACGTTTCGTTTGTTAGCCAAAAAATGAACTATTTACAAGGTTTGTTCTCCGTTATTTTTCGGAGTTTTTAACTTGTTGGTTCTGTTTTGGGTTTGGTTGTGAGGTTGTGGTTGCTTTTTTGAGGGAGACGATTCGGTTGTTCCCTCTCCCCTTGTTGTAGCCGTTTTTGTTTTGCTCTTGGTTCTTGCTTATTTTTTTTGGTTGTTCTGTGTTTTCTGTTCTTGCTTTCTCACTTGTTGCTACTTTTTTTTTCTCTCTCACTCGTCGGTGATTTTGTGGGGTTTTTTGGTAGATATGTTTTCGTATACGTGTAAGTGTATATTGCTAGGGGCCTGGATTTTTAATTGTATTACTATTATATATTCCTTAAGGTGGGGACTGGAGGTAAAAAAGACGCATGGTGATTATTCATTATCCTCGAAAGATAGAATTTGTCCTTGGTCATTGTCATTTCTCTGCTGCCAAGATACCCTGTGCGTAAGAAAACTTACATTCAAGCAGTCACCTTGCCTCACGCTCTCGGTGTTTCTGGTCCATTTAGCTGATTGACCTCCTCTCTCCCTTCTCCTAAAGTCGACTGACATCTATATCCAGCCCCAGACACATTGATTTTTATAACTAATATTATTCTCTCCTCTTGTTTAATCTCATTTCTGTCTCTCTGCCCCAAGCAACACTAACCTCCATCACCCTGCGGAGTAGTACAACCTTGATGTGTGTGGTGGGGTGCGTGTGCGTGCGGGCAGCCTGCTTGTGTTATTTATTGAATGTGAAAAAACTTTAATTGGAACTCTGGCGGGATGTGATGAGGAGGATATGAGAAGCACTTTAGTACAGCTTTGATCGAAATTTTAGATTTTATATTTTAAAAGATTACAGCACCCAGCAACATGTGTAGGGTTTATAAGTTTTTCCATTATCATCAGAAATCTTTCACGTGAAATGCAGGATTTACGAGTTGCGTTGCATGTTGTAAATGTCTGGACTGATGGGACGGGGCGAATCTGGTGTGATGAAGGCTGTGGCGGGGCTCTGACTATACCTGGGTGGAGTCTGACAATGGAGATGGGAATTTTCCCCTGGAGTGAATTTCCAAACTGACTCCCAATCCAAACATCTGGTAAGGATGAGACTGAAACCCATGTCCTGTTTGGGAACACAACGCCATGCAGAACAATTCCCCTTTGGGCCCCCAAAACACAACCGTAAAAACACGGTGGTTTTGAGATGAGTAGGCCATTGTGGACAATGTGTGGGTGTGTGTGGGTGTGTGTGTGTGTGCGCTGTGTGTGTGTTGCGTGCAGCGTGGGCTGCTAGTGTGCTGCTGCATCCATGTGTCCTGTGGTGTGGGTGTGTGCGGGGGACGGGGTGTCGTGCATGCATGTGTGTGGTATAGTCAATTGTGGGTGGGTGGTTGACAGGGGCGTGTGGTGGGTGTGTGTGTGTGGTGTGGAAAGACATCTTTATAGTCCTTGCTTACCTTGCCTTCAGGTGGGGGGTGGGGGGGGGTTGTGTGTGTGGGTGTTTTACATCTGCGTGTCACCTGATTTGTTTTTAAAACGTTTTATGAGTGGGAATGGGGTGGAAGAGGGGGGTTTACATGAAGAATTCTATGGGTTCCAAATTAAGGATAGCCTAGTGGTTAGAGCTCTGCGCTCACTACGTTGATGCCCAGTATTGTGCCTGGGATTCGAACCCACCACTGAGACACCTGTTCAAGGGAAGTTTTTCCCATCTGGTGTCCTCGTTCCGGAAAATCCTTCCAGTGAGATTGTAAACCATAAGTCCGTTGTGCATCGCATTGCTAAACATCTTGTGAAAAAAATAAAACCCGTTCAGAAGGGTAAGCTAATTGTTGCCAGTAAAATTCGGTTAGGACTTAGAAAATATGGCATTACACTATGTGTGATAAGAACATCATGTATGCTGTCGAAATGTGGTTCCTAATAGTAACAACAGGGTTCCTTTACCCAATCGTTCACGGTTGGTAAAAGGAGAGGCATTAGTGGAGAACTAAATACATTATTTATTTAAAGCATGATAATAACAGATGATAAATCATGATTGACTAATTATGGCTCTCACCTGATGAATTCTCCATTTTGGTAACATTTATTCATGCACCCACTCTTGCAGCACATACACCCATATGCAAACATGCATAATTTGTAAACACACACATAGGTATTCGCATAGAAAAATCCAGATCAATATGCTGCACACTTGCAGGCGACCATCACAATGCGCAACGCTGGAACAACACACACACACACACAACACACACACACTGGTACAGGATAGCCGAAATGTCAGAACATTGCCCTCAACAATCTGGACGACCTGTGAAATGAATCCCATTCAAGAGGAGTTTTTCCCCTGGAGTTAACATGAGTGCAGACTCACTCTCACCCAAAAAGGTTCCCCCCCCCCCCCTTTTTCTGATGAACATAAACTGAGGGCATGTTCAACACTTGCAGAACATCTTGCGCACAGTTAAATCCTGTTTCCGCTTTTTGAAAGAGTAGTCCAGTGTGGCTACGATGAGAACAGATACAAATGTACAAAACAGCATATTTAACGGGACTGGAGTAAAAAAATGCCACATTGCTTAATTCAACTGTCCTCGATATATAAGAAAAAAATATAGTACACACATCACACTCCACTAGAAGTAGCAACAACTAAGAAGCATTTCCAAGACAAAAATGATTAAGCTGTTCTCCGACTGAGTATTTAAAAGAAAACCATGATGTTAAAATCCATAATCAGTTCATTGCCAGCAGAAAAAGATCAGAACAGCTTAATCATTAGCACTCATCCCTAACCTTGCCTGTATGATCAGATCTTTCTATTATCCTCACTGCCTGTCTCCAACGTCTGTCGTCTCTATCACCTGTCCCTCTGTCTCTTCTCTAACTGTTCTGTCTGTCTGCCTGCTGCTTCTGCCTGTCTGTCTTCGGTCGGTAATGTATCGGTCTCTCTCTGTTCAAATCGCACTCCTATTATTACGAAACACTCACTATGTCGTAAAAACTTGTATTTGCAATTGCTTCTTCCCATCACGAGCATACTGGCCAAGTGATTCTTTGTATAATCGTGAATCTTCCAAGCCATAACGGTAGCCAATATCATATTAAGCATTATATCCAAACCTCTTAAAAACATGTACACAATTATCGTACATTTCGTGAACACTACAGTCTTTTAATTGGATAACCAGTAAGGATTCAAAAAAATTATTCTTCTGCTCAGCCGTACAAACATTTGTTATACTGGGCATAATAATGTCACGTCACCAGTCGCTTCCCAATCCCTCAAGTCCGAATCCTTGGGTGCCTTCCAACTTGTCAACCACCTTTCGCCAGTCCCTCCGCTCTCGGCCAACCCTCAGGTGTCTCTCACTCCATGTCTGTCACTCTCGTCGAATGTTGTCCGCTCCAGCGCTTCCTTGTCTGCCTCTGCGTCCTCCTCCGCACTGTGACTTGTAGGATTGTTTAAGCCAGACCAGAGGACGTGTGACAGACCAAACCAGGCATTCACTTGTCTTGTGAGAGTTTTGAAGTCTGTATAAGGCACGATTTTCATTGTAATGGGTCCTCGTACTTCTTATTCATAAAATGTCTTAATAATGAGATGCCTAAAGGATTTGGAAGCACCTCATTTTCTACTGCTCTTATAATACTTCTCTCTAAGGCCATTGTTCGGTCCATGATTGACAGGCCATCTTAGAAATTGACGTGACGCAGAAGTACTTCAGTCTATTTGAACTGAGGCATTGTTTCTGTTTGCCCCAATGGTTTTTGAGCTTGATCATTTGCACTGTGGTCTGCAGTCCTTGAACAGATTTTCTGGTTTGATCCTTGTCTGTGTACATTAAATCCCAAATATTGAATCTGTGAATATTTCAATTTCTTCGGGTCTATGATTTGGATTTCGGTGTAAATTTGTTTTGGTGGTCATTCACTTTTGTTTGTTCCCCACGGATTCAATACCAAATTTTGTTGATTTTTTCTTCTATCCTATTCACGAATCTGAGTTCTTCGTCTACCACTAATATCCTCAAATATCATCAGCAAAGCACTTTGTGATTGTTGCCCTCCAATTACCACGTTCCTTCATGTTTTCTAGAGCTTCTCCTGAATCTCTCGACAAGAAATAGATTGAAGAAAGTAGGGAAGCATGCGCAGCCCTGCGCACATCCACAGTCAGCCAAAACCAATCACCGAGGGTTGAACACTGCACTTTTTGCCTTCTGAAGAGGCGCTGATGAACTTTGATTAGGTGCATTGAATGTGTAAAGTTCAGATTGCCAAATGTAGCGTGCCAATCTATGCAAATGCTGTCTAAAATCATAAGGACATGGTAGAGTCCTGTTGATGCTGAGATATTTTCCATTAATCGTTTCTTATGTTGAAGATCTTTATTTGTTCTTGCGTCCCAGGCTGATACCAGCTTAGTCTTCTTGATGATTCTTTATACCTGTGGTTTGAAGCCGTGTTCAGTAAGATCTTCAACATCACTTTGCATGGTGACTGATGAGACTAATGGTGCGGTTAGTTCTGCTTGTGAGTTGCCTTTTTTAGGAAGTTAATAACGATTGTTGCCCACAGTTTGGCCTGACACCATCTGCCAGATCTTGTTTGACAATTCGAGGAGTACATCATACATTAGATCCCTCCTGCTGCAACCATTTCACCTGACATGATCAACAACACCTGCAATTGTCCCAGTTAAGAGTACTGCCGGGAGAAAACTGCGTCTCTGGAAACGACAGGAGCCGGTTTGAGATGATGGTGGGACAGTCAGCACTTCAGATTCTCCATTGCTCTATGCGAGTAGAACTCCTCACAACTAGGCCGTCCATCTGGTTCATTATGTCTGCCTCGGCTTCACATTCTCCGCTTTATCTTGTATGGTGAGTTCTTGTGGATTTTGTTGCAGTTAGTCTGTTACCAGTTGATAGCCTTCTTACGTCATTTCTTTTCCAGCTGGTTTCTATCTTCGCCCATTTCTCCTCTATCCATTTTTCCATAGCATCTTACATTTCTCTCTTCACCTTTCTGGTTTGCTCTTTATACTGCTAAGCCCCTTCGGCACCCTGCTTCTGCTCGTCAGTTCGCTGCGCTTTATCACAAAGCTCTAGGACTTCCTCGAAACCCATGGTTTTCTTTTGGCCTCGTTCTTCCAAAGTGCAGTCCTCTTTCAGGAAGGATCATATGAATGTTTATAAATACTTTCCGTTTTGATGTCTTCTTCCAGGGCCAGGAGGGCCAATTTCCCCCAATGTCTGTTGGAAGGATTGCGAAATAGTTGGGATCGTTCAGCTTATCTATGTTGAATTGTATGGAAAATAAAGATTGGGGGAGCCTTCTTGGTTGTCTTGGACTAGCATTTATTGAACTGTCCACTAACTTGTGCAGAAAACTTTCTTATATGAATAGCAATGACATCTGATGAATTAGACCATTACTGCATAATTGACAACAAGATAAGCTCGAATCAATAACATCAAATGTGTAAACACGAGAAAAACGAGTACCACTTGGCGGGGGGTGGCCCACGGGGTTTCGCTGGATGGTCTATGAAAGTCCTTTCCCCTCTACATCAAGTAGGGGAAAGGGGTGCTGATCCACGTCATTGTTCATACTAGTCACATGTCCATCTTGACATATTTACTACGCATTACATTACAATTGAGTCTCTAAGCAAATATGCAGTATAACCTCAGCGAACCCTTAAAACCTAAAGCCATCTTATTACAAAAAACAAAAGAACAAACTTGACAACTAACGTTACCACCATTATCTGTATAATTAATCGATGAAGACGTGTAAAACCACAAACTTCTGAGTGTAGTGCAACTATCGTTTCAATGCACACATAAACAATGTGCATATCTGAGCAACATTACTCCTCTCTGCCATCTCTCCACTGGCTTCCTGTCCACCTAGAGTAAACATGTTTTACACATGCCTCCACAAAACAGACACCTTCTAACACCTGTGAAGTCTCACCTAACACTCCGTCTCGTTACCCCTGTTTTTTGTTTTGTTTTTTTAGGGGGGGGGGGGAGGTTATAGCTCCCCCTTTCGCTGGTTAACCACCACGCCACCTGTGGAGTTTCTTTTTTCTTCTTTTTTCTCGGCAAACGACTGTGGACTGATTGATTTAGATACACATTGTTGCTACAGAGTGTAATTGTTTTAGAACTCCTTTCTTCAACCTTCCACACTATAGCCCTATCAATACTCACTCCCCCGCCTATGATGATTAATTCTTTGTCTCTCTTTTCGTCCTTACTTACAACCATTCTGTGTACACATTAATACATTCCTCACAAAACTACTTAATAGATTATGCAAGACACATTCATGGCCCTCCAAGGAATGGCTTTACGAATTGCCACCTAAATATAAACCATCAGTCATTAAATCGAAGATGATAACAAGAACTCAGCCAAACCAAGGCCAAGCATTTCAAATACTAGCTGTCCCGTTCAAACTTACAGAACACATAACCAACACTGCATTTCCATTCCAGGATAAAATCATGGAAAAATCCGCAAAGCCCAAGAAAGAGTTTCTTAAGCATAGTGGGTTCTGTAACTGCAAACATCTTTTCCATCTTGAATTTAGGATGTAGAATCCATCTGGATCGAATAAGCGATAAAAGTGCAGCACCTACTAAAGGGGTTCTGCTACAAATCCAACAGAAAGAAAAAATTGAATAACAAGTTTGACTCATGATGTACGTAGTCCTATTAGAATCTAGGAAATTTATCTTACAGTATTTAATAATTGACCTAGCAAAATAAACAACCAATGACCCTTGGTATTTTAACTCATTCAATCTTCACCATTTTAGTAACTTCGCCCACAAGAGTTCACATCAAATTCTAACACAAGTATGATTCACAATCTATGTATCAAAAACGCTAAAAACATTGTAGAATTTTGGCCCTTTCACAACTGTAGACACTACCATCTGTACCACATATCAAAAAAAGAACAAAAATTCCTAACATGGCCCAAAAACTATAACCTATCGTTCTGTTGCAAAAGGTAATTGCACTTTGCTTACGAGAGTTAAGCATTTCTTAAATCCGCTCTGAACATTCAATATTTTGATCCAACCTGGCCATTGAGGTTCTGGATAAAGGTTTTTTTACGGAAATCAGTAACAAACAGGCCCCATTAAAAAACCTTAAGGATCAAACAGTTCCGCAAACCACCTTGGTTTAGGAAAAAGGAACTAGAAGAAGCATTTATCTGAGAGATTTCTTTTAAAAACATAGATTATGAGGTGGCAAACAAATTAAGAAATCCATAAACTCACAAAAAACGTGAGAGAAAAGGAAATATTGTCCAAGATCGACTTTCAATCCAAACAAAAATTCAAAGACTGTAGGGAGGCAAATCAATCAAAGAACAAATAATCAATTGTCTTCCAAAGTTAAACGTAAGTAAAGATATTTAGCTGAAACTAAACAATCACTTCATTAATATTTCTCTAACATTATTAACAATGATAAATCGAAGTCCAATGATCTCAATGAACTAAAACAAATCTCAAAGAAGTACATATTTCATCAAAACTCCACATACCAGTTCTTACAGTGGCTGAAGTCTACAACTACCTACTCTCCTCAAACAATCAAGTACGCGGGTCTTGAGTGGAATGATGGCAGAATACTGAAACTCCTCAGCTCCAGTATTACAGACCCTCTGACACATATCTATTAACCTTTTCTTCAGAAGAAATATTTCCCCACCCTTCAAAACTCTAAGTGATTCCAATCCCCAATCTGGATACACTTCTGATCCCTCAAATTAAAGCCATTCTCTAGTTATCTTACCTTTCAAATCCTGGAAACCAATGAAAAACACATAGTCCATCAATAGATATTAACAACTTACATTACCCAAATCATCCTGATTTAGAAAAAAAATCACTCGTGCCATTATCGGCATGACAGTTCATGTATGACATATTGGCTTTCAAACAGTAAATGAACAATAAATTTTTGTGGAGAATATATTGTAGATTTTAAAAAACATTTGATACAAATTGACCACAGAACTTCTCATTAAATTGCCAGACTTTATAATCTTCTACAAATACTCTTGAACTCGTGCGTTTTTTTCTTACAAACAGGCACATGTGTTTTCAATACTACTCCAACATCCAAACTATAACCCATTCATGATAGTTCCACAGTGATCCATCTGAACCAAGGTCTCGTTGTCATGATTCATAAATAACTTCCTTCCTGATTAATCTAAGGGCGAACTTTTTGCTGACACCACAACCAGACATACAACCCTACTGACATGAACTCCCGTGCATATACATTGCAAATACACTGATGATCTGTCAAATGACTGAACTAAATCACATGTCTATATACACCCCCAAAAAATCAAAAGTGCATATGCTTACCACTACCAGATAAAACAACAAATTCTATCGCATAATTTTTCTCCCAATCCATATGAAAAGAATCAAGAATCAAGCCTCTCACCACATAAGTTCTAAAGTAACCTAGTGATGAATATCTCAGCTGTTCCATCACATATCCGCCATCTTGCAAATACATTCGCAAAGAGTATTCCATGGACTAATATCAAACATTTTCTTGTATTTCATGCAGAAAACTATCTTTCAACTTATATACAATCCTCAATAGATTTATCTTCAACCCGTTACTCTGGCATTGCAAACACTAGAAACCATTATTAATCTGAAAACTCTCTTAAATTGTTCTTCAGAAGAAGACTACTTTACTAAAGTGGATTATACTCAATTGAATATTCTTCCCCTACCACCAAAACTAAATTTAACAAAGCATCATGATAATTAAGATAATGAAACAGGAACTTCCCCTCACCTTATAAGACAAGTTCCCAATGAATCATTCCTAAAAGACTGAAAACCATGTTCCCAATCCCCAAAGTATAGATTGTTCAAATCTAGCTTACTTTAACGCGGCCCTTGCTGGAACTCCCGTCCACTCAGTTAAAACACCAATCATTAACAATCCAAAGTATTTTTTCAGCCACTGGTGCATCATAAATATAAATTACTCTTGACTGTTGAAAACAAAGTTAAACTAAATCCTCCTTACATTATACCAAAATTTATCCGCTCGATTTCTCTCTCTCTCTCTCTCTCTCAATCCATCTCTCTCAGCCTCTCTCTCTCTCGTCTCTCTCTCTCCTAAGAATCGGCTCTCCCGACACGCAAACCAAATCACACCTAACCTTCCCTCTCACTCGCTCACCAACGTAAACAATCTCAAAAAACCGAAATGCACACTCACCACTAGCTCCTCCAGCGCAATTCATCCCACTCTCCGTCAATCTTCAACTTAAAACATCGAAAAAAAAACAAACGCCCCAAAAAAAGCCTTACGTTAATAGACCCGACAAATAATAAAATCAGAGAATAATAATGCTCGCCATATTCACACCAACCATACCCCACTCAAGATACGGACCACTCCCATCTACCAAATCGCAAATTACAATCACACTACATAAACTATCCTCTCTCCCAATCCCAAAATCTCAAACCTTCAATCCCTCACTCTTAAACAAAACACTTTGCTCCAAGAGTCACTACCTGCAACCAATCAAACCAATCCTTTACACTTCCAAATCCAAAAACGCTCCTCAGTATAGAACATTCACCCCTTCCCGCCAAATCCACATACAAATTCACAATCCCTAAATCTCACGACCCCAATCATAAAAAATTCCACCAGACGAGAAACAGTCAATACAATCGCTTAACCTCATCTCAAACACTCACAAAACGTCTAACACTACCCACCCCGTCTCCCACCCCTTTCTCTCCCATTCCTCTACCATCTCCGATACAACTTATCGCCCCCCACTCAATACAGTACCGTCCTCACAACTCACCGAAAGATTACCTCCATTAACTCCCAGAACGGTACAAACCCCTTCCCCCCCACTAAATAGCAAGTAACTCAATCCCTAACCCGCCCAACCACCCACCCCATCCCACCCCAAATCCATTACCAGTATAAATTGCGAACAAATCTCATAATAACACAAAAATTCTCCACAAATCAATGCCAAGAACTAACCAAACCCCGCACCCTCTCCGTCAAACTTAATCTCAACAATCTCAAATAAATCCACAATCAAGACATACAACATAACAGTCGTACCCCACCCCCCCCACCCGCTCGCGCCATTATCTCCGACACAACCATCAATAATAACTCCTAACAAATCTCAAACCATGACCAAACCCACACACATACCTCAACGACATTACCCGCAAAAACTCGCCGCAAGCCATTCACACCACACTAACCCGTTACCACAAACCAATCCTCCCACAAAACCATACTCCCAATCTCATCTCAAGCCTCCACAACGTACACCCCCGAACCGAACCATACTCCGGAAGCATAACCCGTCAACATACCAATCCAATAAACACTCAATCTCAGAGATATCTCCTCCAACACACCATTATAAACCACTGCACTTCTCAATATCACCGTCAGGAAACAACCCCTCTCAACAACCCAAAGCAGACAACCTAAAGGCCTCCATTCAAACCCCGAGAAACATCTCCCACACAAAACTAATTACCCTACGCTCAAGCCCCCCCCCCCCCCCTATCCCCCAGAAAAAGCACAGAAAGTAAAGACCAACCCTCTCTACTTGACCAAATACGCCACAAGACTCATTTCACCCAAACAAATCGTCTTCTCACATCTCCCACATCAACCAATATACAATAAACTAAACCCCTCTCAAACCTCAACATACACAATAGACCCCTCACCTCTCCAGATTCTCGAACAAAACAACTCTAACAACCACCTAAACCTAAAAGCCAACAACAACAACTACGACCACTCTCTCCATCTGACTCAGCCCTCAACCCTTTAGTCGCAAAGTGAAAGATCCGGAAGATCATTCTCAAACGAACCTCATCGCAAGTTCTCTCAAAATAACCTAACATAACATCTTTCTCTCATCAACCAGATATCCCCACTAACCTACCCTACCGTTACTCCATCCAAAACTCCAAATAACACACACCCCGACATCACGAACGACTCCATACCCTCTCTACCTCTAACCAAAACAAGGAAGTATGATACCACCATAACAAAGCCACCAAATCCAAACTCGAAAACAAACCCACAAAAAAAAACGTCCCAAATCCCCGAAACAAAGCTGAAAACGCCCACCACCCCAACGTCCCACACAAATCTCCCTCCAAAACCACATCCCCCACGAGCCAACACGATTCCCCATCATCCCTTCCCCTCATACAAAAGAACACCCCTACAGAAAACCACACCTCTCGCAAAACTCAATCCGTACACTAATCCATCTCTCTCCTCTCCATCACAAGTGAACCCTCTCTCCCTCCCATATACTCAACACAGAGCACTCTGAAAACTCTTAAAGCGGACACCCTCAGAACAAGTCCACACGAACTACCCAAAAACTCCCACTCAACCACAGCCTACAAACTACCGACCAACCAAAACAAGTCTCACGGACTCACTCGACCCAAACCCAACTACCATTAACCTGCCATCTCCTCGATACCTCGAAAAAAACTCAATCTCATTGTTGCGCGACTAACCCCCTTAAAGTCTCAACGCCATACTCCTCGTCCCTCAGACCCCTCGCATCTCTAACGAAACACGACAATCCCCCCCCTTTCTCAGAGAATCTGCCACCCAACACAACGAATAAAGACTACGCCCTTTAATACAACACACAACCATAACGACCATCCGCTTCATAAGTAATGGACATAAAACGCCCTCCTCTCACCTCACACACTTCTCAACTACAATAATGAAAATCTCGCCCATAACCCAAAAACGCCGACCAACAAGCACAAAATCTCTAACCCCGCTCTCCAAACCCACCACACTTCTCTCACCCCTTATCAACACCTTAAACGACAACCTCGCCGCCAACTCCCGCCCCATTCCCAATATATACTCCCTCAACACATACAACCACATGCAAACCTGTAATTTGTAAACACTTACATAGGCAATGGCATAGTAAAGCCCCTACCCATATACACCAGGTGCGCACACTTACATCTTAGTCTTTTTCTTTGCAATTCTTCTTTTCCTTCTTTTTCTTCACAATTATTTTCCTTCGCAACTCTTCTTCTTCTTTGCAATTGGATTTCTTCTTCAGAATTCTTCCCAATCTTTCTTCTTCTTCTTCTTCTTCTTCTTCTTCTTCTTCTTCTTCTTCTCTTCTTCTTCTTCTTCTTCTTCTTCTTCTTCTTCTTCTTCTTTTCTTCTTCTTCTTCTTCTCTTTTCTTCTTTTAATTCTTCGCAATTCTTCTTCTTCACAATTCTTCTTCTTCCTCTTTGCATTCTTTTTCTTCTCAGTTCTCCTCCACCTCCTCCTCCTTCTTCCCAATTCTTCTTCACAATTTTTCTTCTTTGCAATTCTTCTTCGCACTTCTTCTTCTTTACTATTCTTTCGCAATTCTTCTTCGTCGTTGTCTTCTTCTTCTTTCTTCTTTTTCACAATTCTTCTTCTTCTTCTTCTTCTTCTTCTTCTTCTTCTTCTTCTTTTCTCTTCTTCTTCTTCTTCTTCTTCTTCTTCTTCTTCTTCTTCTTCTTCTTCTTCTTCTTCTTCTTCTTCTTCTTCTTCTTCTTCTTCTTCTTCACAATTCATCTTCTTCTTCATAATTCTTCTTCTTTGCAATTCTTCTTCTTTTTCTTCGCAATTGTTCTTCTCCTGTTTATCTTTTCTTTTGGTGTTCTAGCAAGAAGAGATGAATCTTTGTTATTCTTTGGACAAGATCTCTGTGGCTGTGTGTTTGTTTGCTTCATCTTCTCTCTCTCTCATATTCACCTTCTGAACCTTCTGTGTGTGTGTGTGTGTGTGTGTGTGTGTGTGTGTGTGTGTGTGTGTGTGTGTGTGTGTGTGTGTGTGTGTGTATGTGTGTATAGTGTATGTGTGAAGTGTATGAGTGCGTGTGTGCATGCTTGTAGTGGGGTGCAGTGTAGTGCAGTGTAGTGTAAAAATGGTGTGTTGAAGTGTACTGCACTGTAGTGTAGTGTACTGTAGTGTGCTGTAGTGTATTGTAGTGTAATGTACTGTAGTGTGCTGTAGTGTAGTGTACTGTACTGTAGTGTATTGTAGTGTACTGTAGTGTGCTGTAGTGTGCTGTACTGTAGTGTACTCTAGTGTACTGTAATGTACTGCAGTGTACTGTACTTGCTGTAGTGTACTGTATGTACTGAAAGTGTAGTGTACTGTGGTGTACTGTTATGTACTGTAGTGTTCTGTAGTGTACGGTAGTGTAGTGTACTGTAGTAGATAGTGTAGTTTACTGTAGTGTACTGTGGTGTACTGTAGTCTGCTATACTGTAGTGTACTGTAATGTACTCTAATGTACTGAAATGTGCTGTACTTTGGTGTACTGTACTGTTGTGTACTGTAGTATATCGTAGTGTAGTGTAGAGTACTGTAGGTAAGTATAGTGTAGTGCAGTGGTGTAGTGTACTGCAGTATACTCAAGTGCACTGCAGTGTACTGTATTGTACTGTAGGGTGGTGGTGGTGTGTGTGTGTGTGTGGGAGGATGGGTGGTGGTGGTAATGGTATAAATAGATAAAAAGACAGACAGACAGACAGACAGACAGACAGATAGATAGATATAGATAGATATAGATAGATAGATAGAGATAGAAAGGAAAAAATATATATATACCCACATATATATGTATGTACGTGTGTGCGTGTGTGGTGTTGTGTGTGTGTGTGCGTGGTGTGTGTGTGTGTGTGTGTGTGTGTGTGTGTGTGTGTGTGTGTGTGTGTGTGTGTGTGTGTGTGTGGTGTGTGTATTCTGTATTAAAATGAAAGTTTATCCGTGATGTTATTTAGTTTGTGTACCTTGCTAAGTATGTCCACGCTTTGTGCAATGTGAATTTATTAAAATTATAAACTATTGGATGCAACCAGGAAGTTACTCGTGGAAACTATGTGTGTGTGTGTGTGTGTGTGTGTGTGTGTGTGTGTGTGTGTGTGTGGTGTGTGTGTGTGTGTGTGTGTGTGTGTGTGTGTGTGTGTGTGTGTGTGTGGGTGAGTGGGTGGGTGGGTGGGTGTGGGTGTGGGTGTGTGGGTGTGAATTTTTTGTCTTGTATTGTATTGTACTGTTTACACTTTAGGTTTCCGTGTATGTATGTGTGTGTGTGTGTGTGTGTGTGTGTGTGTGTGTGTGTGTGTGTGTGTGCGTGTGTGTGTGCGCGTGCGTGTGCGTGTGTGTGGTGTAAGTGTATGTGTAATTGTGTGTGTGTGTGTGTATGCGTGTGCGTGTGCGTGTGTGTGGTGTAAGTGTATTGGTTCATGTATTTATTGCATTGCATTGTATTGTATACCACATTAAGACACGGTAGAGTGGCTCTTTCTAAAGAATTTTACCAGAGACAACTCGATTAATTCCGTGGGTTCTTTTACGTGCAATAAATGTGTGATAGCCAGGTCAGAGACTCCCTCTGCTACTGGTAACCATGTAACCCAGTACCACCTGCCACATGTGGGGAGTAAACCCAACCAAAAAATCCGACCTGGAGAGGGATGGGCTCCGCCAGGTTTGATTTGCCCAAGACACACCAATGACAAAGACAGCCAGAATCTCCATACCGGATCGGTCGTCGCCCGGGTTACCAAGGACCGCGCCTTCTGTTGCTCATCAGGACAGATGTCGAAAGTATGCTACTGATGTAAAAACGCAGCAAAATTCGTGCCAGACACAACACCATCATTGGCACATGGAATGTACGAACACTAAGAGCTGCAGGCAAAGTGGAAGAACTGACACATGAGATGTCCAGATATCATTGGCACATCCTTGGGCTCTGCGAAGTCAGGTGGAAAAACATGGGAGAAACAAACGACCCAGGAAGACACAAATTATACTACAGTGGAAAACAGGATAAACATGAACACGGCGTGGGGTTTCTCGTTCACAAAGACACCGTGAACACCGTCATGAGCTGTCAGCCTGTGTCCAGCAGACTTTTACCATCCGCCTGAGAGCAACCCCCTTTAACATAACTATAGTACAGGCATACGCCCCTACATCAGACTGCACAGATGAAGCCGTAGAAGAATTTATGACCACTACAAGAGGTTTTC
>CM054165.1:1493873-1515786 GCA_028751875.1 Rapana venosa | reverse complement strand
TTTTTTATCATTTTTGGGGTTTTGGGTTTTTTTCCTTTCTCTTTTGTTTGTTTTTTTTGGTTTAAGGTTTTTTTGGGGGGGTGGGGGTAGGGGGGGGGGTATTCTTAGGATTTTCTTTTAATTGCTTGCTTGGGGGGGGGGGGGGGGGGTTGTTGGGGGGGGGGGACTGTTTTAAAAAGGGTTTTTTCCCCTTTTTTTTTATTGTGAGACTGATAAGAGGGGTTATTATTATTAAGATGTACCCTAACGGGGGACGGGATGAAAAAAAGCACATTGTGCTTATTCATTATCCCGAAAAAAAAGAATTTTTCTTTGTCATTGTCATTGTCTCTCCCCTTTTTAGATTAGCCCCAAAAACTGAGTGGGGACACAAAAAATCTTGCGCCCCCTTAAACCCTTCTGCTTTTGAAGAGTAGCCATTTGTTCCTGTGGAACAGATAAAAAAATTTTTCACAACTTCTTTCCGGGGGGACTGGATAAAAAAGCACATGAGTGCTTATTCCTTTATCCTAAAAAAAAAAGAATGAAAATAAAAAAAATCCTCCTTTTTTTTTTCCCTTTTCTTATTAAATTTTCGTTTTGCTAGGGCCCCCCCCTTTCTTTGTGGGGGTTGAAAGCTATACAGTCATTTCTCTGTCTGACTGCCTCTGTGTCTAGTTTTTGTCCGGGTCTCTTTTTGTCTTCCTGTCTGGTCTGGTTCCGCCGTCGTCCTGTGTCTCTGTCTGTCTGCTCTGGCTCTGTTCTGTCTGCTGTCCCTTGTCTCTGTCTGTCTGTCTCTGTGTCTCTGCTGTCTGTTCTGGTCTCTGACTGTCTGTCCTTGTCTTCCTGTCTCTTCTGTCTGTCCCTGGTCTCTGTCTGTCTGTCTCTGGTCTTTTGACTGCTGTCTCTGTGCCTGTCTGTCTGTCCTGTCTGTCTGCCCTTGTGTCTCTGACGCTGTCCTGTTCTCTGACTGTCTGTCTCTTGTCTCTGTCTGTCTTTTCCTGTCTGTCGTTTTTTGACTTCTGCTCTGTGCTCTTCTGCGTCTTTTTCTGTTTTTCTCTTTTCTCTGTCTGTCTGTCTCTGTCTTCTGCCTGTGTCTCTGTCGTCGTCTCTGGTCTCGACTGCCTGTCCGGGTCCTTCTGTCTGTCCTGCTGCTGCCTCTGTGTCTCTGTCTTCTCCTTGGTCTCTGCTGCTGCTCTGTGTCCTTCGTCTGTCTCTGCTGTCTGTCTCTGTGTCCTGTCTTCTGCTCTGTCTGTCTGCTCTGTTCCCCTTTCTGCTGTCTCTGTGCCCGACTGCGTCCTGTTCCTGACTGTCTTCCTTTCCCTTTTCCTTCTTTGTGTGTCTCTGTCTGTCTGTCTCGTCGTCTTCTCTGCTGTCTGTTTCGTGTCCGTCTGTCTATCTCTGTGTCTCTGTCGTCACTCTGGTCTCTGTCTGTCATCTCTGTGTCTTCACCTCTCTGGCTTCCCCCTTTCCTCACATAAAACCACCATATCGGGCACAAATAAAGGGTAGGGGTACTGCACTTACGAGCACACACACCCCACACCATACACACACACTCATACACCAACTCACACACACACAAACCACACACACACACTCACTCACACACCTCAACACACACACTCACACACCATACCACACACACTCACACACACACACTCCACACACACACACCATCATACACCAAAAAAGCACACTCAAAACACTCACTCACACAACACTCACACACATGCTCACACACACACAACTCTAAAACACCACACACTCACCCACACTCATAACCACACACACACAATACACACACACACACACACCACACACCCCCGGCGGGACCGCCCAAACCACCCCAAAACCCTAGTAGTCCATGGGCACTGCAGTGTTGTGCCCACTAAACTGAACCCAACCCCAACCCGACCTCCCCAACAAACACCCGGGCTATCACTGTAGAGAAAAGAGAGGAGAGAGAGAGAAGAGGAGAGGGGGGGGGGGGGGGGGGGAAGGGGGGGGGGGGGGGGGGGGGAGGTGGGGGGGGTGAGGGGTGTAAAAGGTTTGGGGGGGGGGGGAGGAGGGTCATTTGACAGTGACTCAGAGCAGACACACGACCTGCCCAACAAAGCATCCGATATCACTGCAGAGGAAGAGAAGAGAGAGAGAGAGAGAGAGAGAGAGGGGAAAGAAGAAAAAGGGGGGGAGGGGAAAAAATTGGGGGGGAGGTGAGGGGGGGGGAGTGGGTAGAAAGGTGTGGGGGGGGGGAGGGGGTGTCTTTTGCCAGTGACCAGAGCAACAAGTGGCCTCACCCTTTTTTTCTTTTGGGGTGGGAAAAAGGGGAAAAATTGGGCCAGGAGATACACACACACACACAAGGTCGGAGATACACAAAAAACCACACACACACACCCCAAATCAAAAAAAAAAAACCCCCCCCACACACACCACACACACACACACACACACACACACACAAGGTCAGAGATACACACACACACCACACACACAAGGTCAGGGATCTAACACAACACACACTCATACAACGCCCGCCGCGCAGCGCGCCACACCAACACCACACACACACACAGGGTCAGGAGATCTACAAAACACAAAACAACCATCGCCGCGTGCGCAGCCCAACACACACACCACACACACACCCCGGGCCAAGAGATCTACACACACATACACACACACAACGCGTGCACATACACCCCCACACACACGCGCGGGGCCAGGAGATCACACAAAACCCACACACAAAACACACACCCCACACATACCCACATGGCCAGGAATCTACACACACACAAACACACTTCACGCAACACACACACACACACACACACACACACACACACCCCCCCGCACGAAACGCACGCACACACACACACACACAGGGCAGGAGATCTAATACACACAAAAAACCCCCGCGCACAACAACACACCCCCCCTTGTGCATGAAAGAAAATATTATAATAATATATATATATGTGTGTGTTGTGTGTGTGTGTGTGTGTGTTGTGTGTGAAAGAATGGTGCCCCCTCAGAAAAAACCCGGCTGAAAGACAAGTACAGACAAGCAACAGACAGGAAAAAACTAAAAAACAACGGCACAGACAAAAACAGGAAAAACTAAGAAAAAAAAAACATCAACAGCAGACAAAAATTTGCGCACAGCGGGCCTGGGGGGGCTCTTGGGGGTTATTTCTTTGGGGGGGATAGAAGGGGGGGGTGGGGGGGGTAAGACAAATAAAGGGGTGTTCTTTTTTTTCCAAAAACCTCTCCTTTTCACCAGGGTTTTTGGTGTGTTGTATGTGTGGTTGTATGTGTGTGTGTGTTAGATTTGTGTTGTGGTGTAGTGTGTGGTTTTGGTGTGGGGTGGTGTGTGTTGGTGTGTATGTGTGGTGTTTGTGTGTGTTGTTGTGGGGTTTTGGTTTTTGTGGTGTGTGTTTTGTGGGGTGTGTGGGGAGGTGTGTGTGTTGAGATGGTTGTGTGTGTGTCTGTGTGGTGTGGTAAGTGTGTTGTTTTGTGTGTTTTTGTGTTTACATCCCACACACATAAAAACAAACACACTCCACATACTTTTTTGATGTGTTATAATTTTTGGATGCAAATAAGTCTTTCTGATTTAAAGGGGCAATAAAGTTTTTGATCCTTGATTTTTGATTCTTCACACACACCCACAAAACACCCCACACACACAAACCCGCGCGCGCGCGTGGGGGAAGGGGGAGACGGAACCTGTGGGAATGCGCTGCAATCTGACGCCCCCGGTTCGATTCCTTTCAAGGGATATTTTTCCCCGGGATTAACACAGTGCAGACTCCACTCTCCCCAAAATCCTTCGATTTGGCTAAAAAACCGGGGCCACGTGTGCGAACGCCCCAGAACATCTTGCACACGATAAATCCTGTTCCCTTTTTTGTAACAGTAGCTATTGGTGCCCTGGGAAGAGAACGACTTTTCAAAAAAGCATACCGGGGGAAAGGATGTAGAAAAGGGGTTATGTTATTCCATTTTCTCGATTAAAAGAACAAAATAAATAAAAATAAAAATAAAAAAATTTAAATTATAAACCCCCCACACCCGACATACACACACAACATATCCCACACACCCACACACACACACACACCACACACCCACACACACACACACACAAACACACACACCACACACCACACACACACACACTTTTTCACACGCATTTAGTTTCCCCCAAATGCCCTCACAAACCTTTTCTTTGCAGTGAAAGCTTAGTCTGGCACTAGATATTTTATTGACAAATACCTGGGGGTAAGTAATGCGCCTACTGCTGCCCGGGTTTAATCTATTCAAGAGGTTTTTCCTTTGGGGTTAAATCTCCCCAAAAGTCCAGAAAAAAAAATTTACGAAATTGCATACCACGGGGACTGGATGAAAAACACATTAGTCCATTCCATTTTCCCCCGAAATAAAATAATAAAAAAGATAAATAAAATAATAAAAATTTACAAACAAAACCCCACACTTTCACACACCACACAATCACAATCACAAACAAACACAATCGCAAACACACACACACAAAGTTACACAAATATAGACATGTTACAAAATGTGCTTGAGCGCACGCACTATCCACCCCAACTCCATGCCTGTAGCACTTGAACACAACATTCATGTACCCATGCACCCCAAAATTTTTATCAAAATAACTTTTGGAAGAGATGTAAAATTGAAGGCCACACACACACACACACACACAACCCCCACACACACACACCCCCCACACACACACACACACACCACAACACACACACGGGACCACGCATACGCACGCCGCACACACACACACACACACAACAAACAAAAACACACAAAAACCACACACTCACTCCCCTCACTCACAAAGCAAGCAAAATGTATTTTAAAAATAAAAAAATAGAAGAGGATAAGAAAAAAAAAAAGGAACAAGACCCAGAAGGTTATTAAGACAACAGAAAAAAACGGATAAAGAAACAAGAGAGAGTGACTGATTGATTGACCGATTTATTGATTTATGATTGATTTATTGCTGATGAATGCTAATTTATTGACTCATTGATTGATTTATAATCTTTATTTCCCCCAATGTTACAGAAAGTATTGACAAACTTTTTTTTCCCGGGGGTTTTTCCCTGAGAAAAGGGCATTGATAGTCAAGCAAATAGTTTCAGGTAAACTGTTGTGTGTGTGTGTGTGTGGGTGTTGTTGGGGGTGTGTGTGTGTGTGTTTTGTGTGTGTGTTTTGTGTGTGGTTGGTGGTTTGTTGGTGTGTGTGTGTGTGTGTGTGTGTGTGGGGCAGAAAAACCCAAAAACCATATATTTTAACTTAAATTAAAATTAACAGCACCTAAACGTCGGGATGCATGGATTCCAAAACCTGGTTTTCAAGAGAGATTCAGATCCTCTTTTCAAAAAAAGAAAGAAAAGCTTTTGGGTTTGCCCTCACAATGGGGAAAGTAAGGGGGGGGGTTTCAAAAACGTACACATCCAAATCAACATCTTACAAAAAGAACTGGTCTGCCACAATAAAAACAAGGTCACGGTCTTTTTCTTCTCTTTTTTTCATGGGGTTGCAAATTAACATCACTGACACCATAGATTTTGATAACCCGGGGGCATGTAGGTAGCTACTTTTTCCCCTCCTCATACATAAATGACCTTCCTCTCCACACAAAAAAAAATCGAAATTTTTTTCTGAATACAACCATACAACGACCCTACCCCCTTAACCCTTTCAAAACATCACAAAAAAGCACTGAATCTTTGTCAAAAGGACTGAAAGAACACATGTTATACACCCCCAAAAAACAAAATGATCTTACAACACCAAACAAAAGCGCAAAATTATCTCATAAACTCCTCCAATCCAAATAAAAAAGGAAGCAATCAACAAACCCCACCCAAAAAGTTTTAGGTGACAATCGATGAACATTTTAGCTGAAAACCATTTATCCCCCTGTGCAAATGCATGCTAAAAAATTTTACCACGACAATTCAAACATTTCTTCTTTTATTCAAAAAAACTATTCTTTCAAGCTTATATACAATCTTCAAAAAGATCCTTCAACCCTTGGGATTTGGGTGTCAAACACTATAAACCATTATTAAGTCTGTATAAACGGGTTTTTTAAAACTAGTCCTTTAAAAAGACAACCTGCAGAAGTGGATTTTCCATTTTAAAAATTATTCCCCAAAAACCAAAGACTGAGATTTTTTCAAAGGGCCTTATGATGTTTGAGATAATGACAGGAACTGTTTTCCCCCATCCTAAAAGACACGTTTCCAAAAAAAACATTCCAGAAATACGATAACCGGGGTCCCAACCCCAAAAAAAGATTTTTCAAATCTAGTTTACTTTACTCAGGCCCTGTGCTTGGGAACTCCTTTCCCGATTCATTTTGACAAACACAAATATAATAATCTCCAAAAGTCTTTGTTTTTTTCATCCACTTAACTTTTAAAAAAACAAACCACGCTTGATTTGGGTTTAAAACAAAGTAGAAAAATTTATCCCCCTTACCATAACCAAGCCGCTCCCTCAATTCAGTTTAAAAAACATCAATCAAAACAATCTACAAAACTCAATTTTCAACCACTTGAACATCAACAATAACAAACCCCGTCCATAGCCTTAAAAACAAAGTTGCATATCCCCCTTACCTATCTGCCCTTTCCATCTTACCTATCTGCCCCCCTTTCCCTCACCGTATGTATGTAACTTTGTCCCCTCTCCTCTCCTCTCTCTCACTCCCTCTCCTCTCTCCCCCTTTTTTCTTCCCCTCTCCTCTCCCCCTCTCTTTTTTTAAAAAAATTATTATTATTTTTTTTTTTAAATACCTTAGTTTTTAAAAAAAAATTCTACATAACAAAAAATGTGTTTTAAACTGTACAGTACAATGAAAAAAGTGTTGACAGTGTGATTGCGTTTTGAAATATATTCAGTATTTTTTTTCCTATGTCTTTTTTGTTTTGTTTGTTTACAAACAAAAACAAAAAATCTTTAAAACACACACACACACAAACACACACGCTCTTTCCCCCTCCCCTTCATTTTTTCCCCCCCCCCCCCCCTCTCTCTCTCTCACTTACAAGTTAAAAATGTCTTTTATGACTTTTGCGATTTTTTTCTCCTTATTTCTTTAGTGATTTATTTGGGCTTTTTTCCGTTTCAGGCGTTTTAATTTTTACCAGAAATTCGAAAAGAATATTGATGTGATCCGTCGTCGGAATTATACATTTTGTATTACCTTGAAACAACCCCCCCCCCCTCTCCCCCCCTCTCCTCCCCCCTCTCTCTTTCCCCTCTCTCTCTCCTCCCCCTCGCCTCTCTCTCTCTCCTCCCCTCTCTCTCTCTCTCCCTCTCCCTCCCCCTACCTTATAGAATTGGCTTTTTTCCCCCCCCCTTTCTCCTCCCCTTGTTTTTATTTTATGAGTATACGGGTTTTGATTTTTATTTCATTATCTTGTTTATAAACTGCATATATAAAAAAAATTGGTTTTACGGGCCCGTGCACTTTTTTGAAATTATATATTTAGATTTAACGGGAAACTCTTTTCCCTCTCTCTCTTTTCCCCCTCTTTTCTCCCCTTCCCCCTCCCCCTCCCCCTTCTCTCTCCCCCCCCCCTCTCTCTCTCTCACGGGACCTTAAAGATTTGGCTGGTTCTTTTTTTTTTTTCTCTTTTTTTTTCCTTGTTTTTATTGGTGGGGAGTATGGGTTTGGGGTTTTGTTTTTTTTTTAAAATTACTTTTTTTATATTTTTTTTTAAATTTTATATAACATATTTTTTGTTGAGTATAAAAATAAGTGCCGAGGGTGATCGTTTTACTTTTTTGGGAGAATTATAAAATTTAGAAACATCTCTGAAAACCCCACACACACACACCACACACACAACAACACACACACACACAAAACACACACACACACACAGCCGCGCGCGCGCGCGCGCGCCAACAAAAAAACCCACACTCTCTCTCTTTGTGTATTGTGGCCTAAGACTCACATGAAATTTAATTTTATTCTCTCTTTTCCTCTCTCTTCTCTCTCTCCCCTTCTCTCTCTTTTCTATTGTTTTGGTGTATTCAAAAAAAGGGAGCTTATTATACTTTCGTTTTTCAATATTTTTTCGGACTTGTTGACTGTACTTGAGCTCCATGAATCTCTTATTTTAATATCTTCGTGTAACAATATGGGTTTATTCTCCAAATGGTGTTCAATTTTTTTGGTCTAAAAGTTTGGTTACTCCCTCTCTCCCCCTCCCTCCCTCTCTCTCTCTCCTCTCCCCTCTCTCTCTCTCTCTTTTCTCTCTCTCTCTTCTCTCTCTCTCTTCTCTCTCTCTTCTCTCTCTCTCTCTCTCTGTTGTTATTGCTGTAGTTTTTAAATTTTGGTTCTTTGTTGTTGATTTGTTTGGGTTTTTTCGCTTGTTTGTTTTTTGTTTTGGTGTTTTGTGTGTGTGTGTGTGTGTGAGTGTGTGTGTGTGTGGTTGTGTGTGTGTGTGTGAAGGGGGGAACGGTGCTGGTTTTTTTAATTGTTGTTTTTGTTGTTGGTTTTTTTTTTAGGTTTTTTTATGTTGGTTTTTTTTCTCTTTTTTTCTTTTTTTTCTTTTTTTTCTTTCTTTTTTTTCCATTTGTTTGTTTTTGTTGTTGTTTTTTCTTGTTTTTTGTTTGTTTGTTTGGGAGGGTGTTTTTGTCTGCTTTTTTTGTTGTTGTTGCTGTCTTTTTTTGTTTTCTTTTTGGTTTGTTTGTTTGTTTGCTTGCTTTTTTTTTGGGGGGGGTGTTTTCTGGGTATGTTTTGTCTTTTGCTCGTCTGGTGTTGTTTGTTTGTTTGTTTGTATGTTTGTTTTTTCTTCTTCTCTCTTTTTCTTAAAAAAAAAAAAAAAATTTTTCCCTTTGCTTCTTCTGCTTGAAAATATAAGTACTGAGTGCATTTTTAAATGTGACCCCATGGGCGGGGATTGGATGTAAAAAAGCACATGAGTACTTATTCATTATCCTGGAAAAAAAGAACTTGTTTCTATTACTTACAATGTGTAAATGTTCTTTTTATGACGTTATTGGCCTTTTCCCCCCTCTTTATTATGTGAGTGTATGGGTATTGCACTTATTTTATTACCATGGCATTCAATTTGCGTAAGTGTAATTAAAAAGTGTTTGTATTGATCGTGTGCTATGTGAGTATTACATATTTAGTATTATCCCTAAAACACCCTCCCCCCACCCCCCACGACACACACACCCACCACACACACACACACACACACACACACACACACAACACACACACACACACACACACACAAACACCCCACAACTACACACATACCCCTCACTCACTCACCCATATTCTCTCCCTCAACGACTGTATAGTTTTAAATTTCTTCTTGTTTTGTTTCTTGTTTTTATTGTGTGGATGTATGGGTATTAAATTTATTTCATTATCATGACATATAATTTGAAACAAGTACAATCTAAAATGAGTGTTGATGGGATCGCATACTGTTTTGGGAATTATATATTGGATATTATCTCTGAAATACACACATACACACTCTCTGTCTCTCTGTCTCTGTCTCTCTCTCTCACCTTTTATCGTCTTGCTTATAGTTATAGTATATCCTGATGAAGGATTCATATTTTTATATTTTCAATACTTTATTGGACTTGCCTCTGTACTTATGTTTTAATGAGTGCCCTATTTCAATATCTTATATTATGTGTGTAACAAGTATGTACCATTTGACAATGTGTAGATGTTTATCTTTATGACTTATTAAGTTGGTTGTGTTATTTTTCTTGGCTTTGTTGTTGTTGTTGTTGTTGTTGTTGTTTGTCTGTTTTTCTCTTTTTTATCATCTTTTGTTGGTTTGGTTTTTCCTTCTCTTTTGTTTGTTTGTTTTGGTTAGGTTTTTTGGGGGGGTGGGGGTGTAGGGTGGGGTATTTTAGGATTTTCTTTTATTTGCTTGCTTTGGGGGGGGGGGGTTGTTGGGGTTTGGGGGGGGGGGGGGAGAGTGTTTGAAAGGGTTATTTCCCCTTGTTTTTTTGAGACTGTATAAGTATTGGGTTATTATTATTAAGATGTATCCCTAACGGGCGGGGACTGGATGTAAAAAAGCACATGTGTGCTTATTCATTATCCTCGAATAAAAGAATTTGTCATTGTCATTGTCATTGTCATTGTCTCCCCCTTTCAAATTTTCATTGTTGTTGAAAAAGTGAGTTTAGCAAAGTGTAAGCTTTTAAAAATATTTTTTTAATTTTTAAAAAATATTTTTAACTACACTATAGTTATAAGAAATATATCTATCATAACAACAATATGTGTTAATCTGTACGAGAATAATGAAAAAGAGTGTTGACAGTGATGATATGCTATTTTGAGAATGATATTCAGTATTTTTTTCTATGTCTTTTTTTGTTTGTTTGTTTACAAACAAAAAGCATTAAATCTTTAACACACACACACGCACACAAACACACACACACAAACACACACGCACGCACACACACACACACTCCCCCTCTCTCTCCCACTCTCTCTCAGTTCTCCCCCCCCCCCCCCCTCCATCTCTCTCTCTTACTTACAATGTATAGATGTTCATTTTATGATTTTAGTGATTTTTTTCCCCTTATTTTAGAGTGTTTTGTTTTGGGGTTTTTCTTTTTCTTTGGGTTTAATTTTTTTTCGGTATATTCAAAAAGAATATTTTTTGGTGACCCTGTGCTGTCTTGGAATTATAAAATTTAGTATTACCCTTGGGAAACACACCACACCACACACACTCTCCCCTTTCTCCTCCCCCTTTTCTCTCTCTCTCTCTCTCTCTCTCTCTCCCCTTCTCTCTCTCTTCTGTCCCCCCTGCTTAATATTTGGCTTTTCTCCCCCCCTTTCTCCTCTTCCTTGTTTTTTTGTTGAATATACGGGTATTGAGTTTATTTCATTATTGACATTAATCTGCAGGAATATAATAAAAATTGGTGTTTGGACGGTATCGTGCACTGTTTGAGAATTTATATTTAGGTTATCATTAAAAACACACACAACACCAACACACAACCTCTATCTCCTCTCTCTCTCTCTCTCTCTCTTCTTCTCTCCCCTCTCTTTCTCTCTCTCTCTCCTCTCTCTCTTCTTCTTCTCTCTCTCTCCCCTCTAAAATTTAAACAATGCCATTTTCTTCAAAAAAAATTTTACTCAGTTTGTCAAGTCCGAATGACTTTTCTTGACAATTATGAACATTCACAGCAAAAAAAGGGCCCCGTTTAGATTTGTATAAAAGGTTTCACCCAAGTGCAGGGCACAGCAAAAAATCCCGTTAACTGAAGCAGGCTTTTCATGTAGGCCTAACTTCTCAGAAAACCCGGGGCGGGGAAGGTAAACGGATGGGTGCCTACCGGGGCCGTCACCACCGCCCTGTCCGTTACATTTACCGGGCGTAAGAGATAGGAAACCTTTTCCATCCCAAAATGACACTCCAGCCAACATTTAATGATCACAATCTGTTCTGGACACAACCCACAGATCCAGGGATGTCACGTCCAAAACTCACCCCTCCATTTTCCTTCATCCCCAGAGAATTTTAAATCCACTACCCCATCTTACAGCAAAATTGTTTTTCTGATAACTTGGTCAGTAACAGGTAGCCTTTTTGGTTTTCCGGGCCCTCCCAAACCCAACCAATACAAAAAAAAGCAGCCCCTGGAGTGTCTTTTGAATATAAAAATTTAAATTCATTAGCTCATGAAGACCCTTTTAAATGAAGCTCCGTTCAGGTCCCCTTTTGAGCAACCCTCATCCTTTTACATCTGTCGAATTTTGCGGTCGAATGCAGACAAGCCGGATAACGACCAGCTTCCCCCTACCCATGAAACTGCAAAGTATGGTTCTCATATTCTGTACAGAGAATGTCTACTATGTAACAATAGGTGAGTCTTTGTGCTTTTTTTTGTGTAAGATTGTTTTCCCTAAAATTTCAAAGTGTAAGATATGCTACTGAAATGCTTTTTTGAAAAATTACATCGGATCCAGCTCCTGGATATCGGTAAAAAAAAAGTTACATTAACAAAGCAAAAAGGGAAGGTTTTTTGTTTGTGCAGCCTCAAAGCTTTTGTGTAAAAAATTATTGAAAGGCTGGAGTGAGTGTATGTTTTTTGTGGGGGAATACGACAGCGGGAGGAGAGGGGGGGGGGGGGTGAGGGGGGGAGAAAAGGAGACGGGGTTCAAAAATCCTCCCTTTGGGGGGTGGTGTGTGTGTTGTGGGGTGTTGTGTGTGGGGTTTGTGTGTGTAAAAATTCTGTGACATGTGGGGGGCCTGCAGTGCTGTTCCCCGGCTTCTGACATCGTGGTTAAAAATTGTTTTGAGCGTTCATTGAAAAGTAAAAATGTTTTTGCTGTGGGGGGGAATTTTCTCTTGAATTTTTGTCTTGTTTTTTATATCTTCGTGCTTTACTGAAGGATGTGTCACGTTTTTTTGATTTTTTTTTTTTTTTCTTTTAAAAGATTTGTTTTTCTCTTTGGAAAACATTTCTTCTTTTTTTTATTTTTTTAAAATTACTTTTCCCTGTGGATTTATAAGTTGTAAAAATTGAAAGTTTTGCTGTGGTATTTTATAATTTTTGTGGCATATGTTAAATGTTCTTGTTTTTTTGGCTTTATAGGTCTTTATTTCAACAATTTTTTCTTATGGTATTTTGTACGTCAAATATTGGGCCCTAAAAAGGGAAAAGGGTGTATGGGGTTTTTTTATCAACCATGCAAAAACAATTTATCGGAGTTTCTTCATTTTAAAATTTTCGGGAAAAAATTTTTCACATTTTCTTTTTTTTCAAAAATCCAGTTAACAAACCGTACTTGGATTCAGATGTCTGTATACCTGGTTACAGTCGTTCGCAGTACCCAAAAATGTAGAATAAAAACAGGATTGTGAGTATTATGTCAGTTGTACCTAGAGAGTTTTGAACAGCAAAGGGGTTTGGGGGTGAGTTTTATGGATAAAAATTAAAGAAAAAACACTGTAAACCAATACTTTTTGGGATTTATATAAGAACCCAGCTGAAAATCAAGTTGGCTAAAAGATTTTCAGGGGCTATGATGGATGCTGCGTGCTTCAAAAATAAAGAGACGATTTTTGTTTGGTGACTTTAACATGACCCCCTGAAACGTCAGCCCAGTGGGAAAAACTGTATAAATCATGAAATTAAAGTCAAATTATTTTTTGCCCGCCAAGTAACGTCAAGGGGTTCCCCCTTATAGCCCTGGTATGTCACGTAAAATAAACATCAAAGAATATGTTGCCTGTATCTAGCTGCAGTGACCACATCCTTATGTGTAACTGGTCAAAAAAAGGGTTAAGTGTCCAAGAGCATGTCCAAAAAGATTACTTAAGATTTTTTAAGAAGTTTAAAAAAGGACTCTTTTCTTTCAGCTTAGCTAATCTTTTCACAGGTTTAAAAAATACGACCCTGAAAAGGAAAACAGAATTTGGGGTAACATTTTCACTGAATTTTAGCAAACATGCCCCTTTAAAAAATCAAGAGTGAAGCACCACATCAAACCTCCATGGTTAACAAAAGAGATTGAAAGAAATAAATCTTTCGTAACTACTGAAGTAACAAATGACCAAATTTAAAGAACAAGAAAAAGGTAACCATTGAAGCGAAAAAGCAAAATAAATATTAAAAGTTTTTGAAACCCAAAAAAAAAAGGGTTCAAGGTCAGTCGGGAAAAAGAATCAATAAATTAACCAAAAAAGACTATTCTGAAGTACGACAAATTAAATGTATAACTCCAAGCACAAAAACGATTACTTTGTAAATGCAGCTGATAATTTTGTTATTAAAAAGAGGGGAAAAAAAAAAAAAATGACTTAAAAATTTTTTTAAAAAAAATTTGCTCTGAAAAAAATATTGACTGTAAGTGAATTTCCTTTTATATCAGTACCAGAGTTTAATGGGGCCTTTTTGTCTCTAAACCTTAAAAAAAACAAAAGATTTGGAGAAATTAGATGGAAATATACTCAAATTGCTCCTTTTTTATAGCAGATACACGATTTAATTTTTATAATTGTGCATTAACAAGAATTTTTCCCATTATGTTTCAAGCAAGCAAGGGTTTTAATTCCAATGTTAAAAAAAAAAGGAGACCCGCACAAACCCATCCAATTATAGGCCTATATCATTTTGGGTCTGTTTTTCAAAGCCATTCAAAAAAAAAAAAAAATATTAGATACATTTAATTAACCATCTAAACAATACAATTTGATACACCAAAGAAATCAGCTTATAGAAAAAACCACTCTTCCCCTAAGCAAAAACCCAAAAATTTTTGATAAATGGCTTTAAATAAAAATAAGAATGAACTCACTGGACTTTTTTCATTGATTTTGAAAGGGGATTTGATGTCATTAAACCATACTTTTCTTTTAAAGAAAATTAATGGTATAGGGTTTTTTTTTCAGTTCCACGTCCAATAATTTCCCCCCTTTTTATAAAATAGAAAAAATTGTGGTGTAAAACTTTTTTTTCGATTTCAAGACTATTAAAATGGAATACTAAGGATCCGTACTGGTCCCTGGTTATTCTTTTATATAAATGATTTGCAATGTCTGCAAAACTTGTGAACTATTTGCAGATGACAGTTCCATGATTGTAAAATGTTACCCCTTTTAAATTAACAACTACTCCCCCAAAAAGTATCGCAAATTAGTTGTTGGACACAATCATCATATGGGCCTAAATACACAAAAAACAAAATGATGTGTATAAATACTAGACAGAAAAAAAGAAAAAGTAAATTAAAAACATTTTTTTTTTATTTCAGTTGCGGACAAAAGGTGGGGAAAAAAAGTTTTTCGCACCGTGTACTGGGTATCATTATTGACAATAACTTCATGGACAGGCCCCTTTTATATTTTCAAACGAATTTCAAAGAGTGTTCCCGCTATCAAAAATTAAACTTTTTAAAACTTTTATGGCCGTAAATGTTTTTTTTAAGACACTTCAGCGATTAGGAATTTGCCCCTTTCATTGTGGGGGTTTGCAAGTGCAAATGCTCTAAAAACCTTTTTTTGGGCTTACACAAGCGAGCTCTAAAATTGTTCTTTTTAAATCAAGTTCATTGACCATAAAAAATTATAAAACTTTTGGGTATTTTCCCTTAAAACAGAGATGTGCACAAAAGGATGTTGATGATAAAATAATTATGGATGGCACCTCTTCCCTTCAGATTGTTTCCATATTTAACAACAGGTCATTTCAAAAAAAGCGTGCCCCTCCAGGCTGATATCTTTAAAACAAGTTTTTCTACATGGTGGTTCCCTTTTGGAACGCTTCATTTCTCTTAAAAAGATTTCTAGCCCCTAATCCTTTAGAAGTCTTTGAAAAATCCCTTTTTGATGTAATGAGCGTTATATGACAAAACTTGCAAATGAAAAGTAAAACTAATTGTGAAAATTTTAGGGATTGTTTTTTTAATAACTTTTTTTACAATTGCACATTTTACCTGTTGTGTGGTGTGTGGTGTGTGTGTTTTGGGGTGTGTGTGAGTGTGTGCGTGTGAGTTTTTGTTTTTGTGGGTTTTGGGGTTTTTGGCAAGCAGGCAAACGGAGGTGCACGGGTGCGAATATTAATGTATATGTGTAAGTTGTAGGTATTTATATGTATTTGTACGAGTATGTATTTAATTAATTTATTGTATGCCCTTGGGGGGCGGCCGTTTCTTTGGGGTTTTTTCGGGTCTCTTCCCCGGGGGAGCACGTCGCCCCAAGGAGCAACGCGCCATTATTTTTTTTTTTTATATAAAACATTGATGTATGCGAAACCAAATGGGGTGCTCGTGAAATTTTGCGTATATGGGCAAAGTATTTCCCTGTATGTGTGCGAGCTTTAGTGTCCCTGGGGGAAAAATGAATGAAGTGGATGCAAGCAGAGCTCTCTTCTCTCTCTCTCTCTCTCTCTCTCTCTCTCTCTCTCTCTCTTCTCTCTCTTCTCTCTTTCCCCTCTTAACATTTTTTTGTCTAGATTTTTCCCCCTTCGTTTTTGGTTGTGTTTGTGATTTTTTGGGGGGAAAATTATTGATTTTTTTTTGATGCAAGTATTTTCAATGGGTTTTTGGAAGCTTGAGTTTGTATTGAAAGGGGGGTTTTTTTTTTATCCTCCAAGGGGCAGGTAGAAGAGGATTCCGAAGAAAATTCATTCTTTGCCATAATGGAAAAAATAATATGATGTGCCTTTTTTCCCTTCTTTTATTTCTTCATCCCTTTCCCCTCTCTCACTCCTCTGTCTTGTCAATCTATTTGTCTGTCTGTCTGTTACCTGTCGTTTGTTTGTTGCCGCTGTCTGTCTATTGTCTTTTCCCCTTTTTTTTATCTTCTTCTATCTATTTTCGCTACTGTCCCCCCCTCTCTTGTTTCTCTCTCTCTCTCTCCTCTCCTCTCTTCTTCTGTCGTCTCTGTCTCGTTGGTCAGTTGCTCTCCCAATGTCTTGTCTCTGTTTCTCTTCCCCGTCTGTCTGTCTGTTGTCTGTTCTTTTTCTCACTCTCCCCTCTTTTTTTTTTTCTTTTTCCTTTTTTTTTTTTCCCTTTACATATTAAAAATAATTTTCTTGAACTTTATCTTTTGTCTTTATAATTTTGTTTGGGTTTTTTGTTAGTTTGTGTTTGTTTTAGTTTTTTATTTATTTTTGTTTTTATTGTTTTTTTTATTTTTATATGTATTTTTGTGAGGTTTGTTTTGTATGTTTGTTTGTTATTTAATTTGTGTTTATGTGTTTTGTGGGGTTGTTTTTTTTAATTTGTGTTTTGTATAATATTATATTTTTTTTTAACAAATTTTTATAAAGGTTGTTGGGGGGGGGGGTTTTTTGAAATTAATTAGTGTATATGTTTTTTATTTGTTTAATTTTACTTTTAAAAAAAAATTTGTGTTTCTGTATGAAATTAATTGGGATAATTTGCATGAAAAAATTTAATGTATGTATTTTTTCTTTCTTTATATTTCTTATCTATGTATTTTTCACATTAATTATTCGATTTTTTTTTTTTTTCGAGGGTGGATGTAAAAAAGTATGTTTGCTTTTCTATAACCCCCCTATAAATAAAAATTTGTTCATTTGTTATTTGTTCTCTTCTTCTCTTCCTTTCTCTCTCTCTCTCTCTCTCTCTTCTCTCTCTCTCTCGCTCCCCCCCCCCCCCCCCCCCCCCCCCCTCTCTTTCCTTTTTTCTATGACCTTAGATTCAGCTGGTTGTTGTTTTGTTTTTTTTTTCTTTCTTTCCTTCTTGTTTTTATAGTTGAGGTATGGGATTGGGTTTTTTTTTTTTATTATTTTTTTATTTAATTCTTTTATTTGATATTTTTTTTTTTTGTTTTTTTTTGTTTTTTGTTTTGTATGGTAATAAAAAAAGTGTTGAAAGGGGGATCGTGTATGTTTTGAGAATTTATATTTTGTACCCTTTCTAAACACACACACACGCACACGCACACCACACACACAACCCCACACCCCCTTCTCTCTCTCTCTCCCCCCTCTCCTTCCTCTCTCTCTGTATTTTGGCCAAGGCCGATATGAATTAATTCATTCTCTCTCTCTCTTTTCTCTTTCTCTCTGTCTCTGTCTCTGTCCCCTCTCTCTCTCTCTCTCTCTTCTCTCTTCTCTTCCCCTCTTTTCTCTCCTTTATTGTTTTTTGTTATTTTTAATTTAAAGGGGGGGATATTTTTTCTTTCGATTTTCATATTATTTTGGGCTTTTTACTGTACTTGAGCTCCCGTGAATTCCTATTTTATATCTTTTATCACGTGTTTAAAACTATGTGTACTATTTCATATGAAGGTGTTAAATTTTTGTTTTAAATTTTTTTACTCTCTTCTCTCTCTCTCTTCTCCTTTTTTTCTCTTTTCTCTCTCCTCTCTCCTTCTCTCTTCTCTCTCTTCTCTCTCTCTCTCTCTCTCTCTGTTGTTTTGTGTAGTTTTTTCTTTGGGTTTTTTTTGTTGATTGTTTGGGTTTTTGTTTTGGTTTTTTTTGTTTGGTGTATGTATGTGTGTGTGTGTGGGGGGGGAACGGTGTTTGGGTTTTTTTGTTTTTTTTGTTTGTTTGTTGTTGTTTTTTTTTTTTTTTTTCCTTTTTTTCTCATTTGTTTATTTGTTGTTGTTGTTTTTCCTTGTTTTTTGCTTGTTTGTTTGGGAGGGTGCTTTTGTCTGTTCTTTGTTGTTTTTTTTATTTATTTATTTGTTTTTGTTTTTGGTTTTGGTTTTTTTTGGGGGGGTTCTGGGGTTATTTTTGTCTTTTGCTCGTCCGGGGTTGTTTGTTTGTTTGTTTGTTTGTTTTTTTCTTTTTCTCTCTTTTTCTTTTTAAACAAAAAAAGCTTTTTCCCTTTGCCTCTACTGTTTGAAAATATGAGTACTGAGCGCATTTTCAAATGTGACCCCAATGGCGGGGACGGGATGTAAAAAAGCACATGAGTACTTATTCATTATCCTGAAAAAAAAATTTGTTTCTATTACTTACAATGTGTAGATGTTCTTTTTATGACTTTATTGGCTTTTTTCCCCCTCTTTATTATGTGAGTGTATGGGTATTGCACTTATTTTATTATCATGACATTCAATTTGTATGAATATAATTAAAAAGTGTTTGTGTTGATCGTGTGCTATGTGAGTATTACATATTTAGTATTATCCCTGAACCCCCCCCCCTCCATCCCCCACACACACTCACCCCCACACACACACACACACACACACACACACACACACAACACACACACATACACACACACTCACTCACTCACTCATATTCTCTCCCTCAATGACTGTATAGGTTTAGATTTCTTCCTTGTTTTATTTCTTGTTTTTATTGTGGATGTATGGGTATTAAATTTATTTCATTATCATGGCATATAATTTGAAACGAATATAATCTAAAATGAGCGTTGATGGGATCGCATACTGTTTTGGGAATTATATATTGGATATTATCTCTGAAATACACACACACACACACACACACTCTCTCTGTCTCTGTCTCTCTCTCTCTTTTTCGGCTGGACGTCCTCTGGACAAGACACTTTCAAGAGGAGCTCCTGTGTGCGCCCAAGCGGAACGACCAGGGTTTCAGTGACCAGTGGTGTATTCTTCTGTGAAAGTGACCAGTGGTGTACTCTACTATGTTAAAGTGTTCAATTCAAGTGGTGTTGTGGTGAAGTGTGTGATGATGTGAAGTGGCTGTCTCCATCAAGCATGTGAGTGCCAACAACGGCTTACATATAGATATATTAATCTGTACGTGTGTGTACCTCAACTATGTGAGGGCCACATCAAACCTTCCCTCCAAATGAGGGCTGGTGGGGGGCTCTCCACTTGTCTTTTGGTGTGACTTTTTATTTTATTTTATTTTTTTTCCCCAATGAATCATGTGATCTACTCCAACACACCTTCCACAATGCGACCAACAACCAGATCTATAAGTGCAAGACATTCCCTAGTATTAGAAAATATCCAGTTCACTAAAGACAGTCGTCAAGTAAAATTCATTGCATCTTACACTCATCTACCGACATGGAGAACTGCACTACACAACAGATATATCGACACACTCAAGTCAGACACTGCAACAACGAAATGGCAAGACTTAACACAATCAAACGAAATCATACCAAATCTAGACACATATTTACCCACACTTCCCCCACAACTCTTCAAAACATTTCTACAGCTCTTCCTTGACGAGGCAAAACTGTTAACAATTACTGTGTACCACACGACAGGGACAATATTAATACAAGGGAACACTTGTCAGGAGTAGCTAAATAAGGAAATCGAAATCCTTAAAGACATAGTGAACTATATGTGTGATTGTTGTGCCAGTGATATGAACCCCACCAATCCCCCCTCCTCCCCTGTGCGTTTGCCACTGCCTGGCACATCATTTGCCTTAACATCACCTGCGGCGAGCCCTGTGTGCTTGCCAGTACACAACACTTCACCTGTCACTGCCATCCCCCTAAAGGCAGTCAGTTCTGTCACCATGTTGCCAGGAGACAAACAGTCATCTGCGCCATCTCCTAACCCTAACCTCCCTTCCTCCTCAACTCCAAGCCTGCCCCCTCAGTGTTCTGATCACACCATCTCCACTGAACCATCTCCACAGCAACCCCAGCTCTCCTCTGTCCCTCCAGCTGACTCAATCAGTATAGACCATTCCTCCCCCCTATCCCACCCCGATGACAATGACACCCCTCTCCAACAAACCCCTCTGATCCCATCTCCTTCCCTCTATTCCACCACCCCCTCTCCACCCAGACCCATAGCCTCCCCCTCCTCCTGACCTAGCTTTCTATTCCTGCCTCTGACCTCCTCCCTCTGCCTTCACAACCATGTCCAACAAAATCACACACCTACACAAAACTTCCATCCAGTCTATACAGCTTGAGCACAGTATCTGCTATCAGACATCTCCACTGCCAACTGTCCACAGCCATCTCCACCATCAACGCCCTCGAAGCACAAGTTGACACCTTACAGACAGAGAACAAACACTTGCACAAACAGATAGAGAAAACAGCCAACGCTAGCAAAGACAGCACAGTGCAAACAAAAAACCATATGAAAGCCACAGAACAAGCACTGAAGTCGACCATTACTGACCTTACTCAGCAAAACACCCAACTACAGACAACGGTCGACAAACAAGCCAAAAGCCTGTCTGCTTTCAACGACTGGCAAAACCACATGAAAAAAGAAATCACTGCATTAAAGAAAGCCCTACCATCAACTGATACCTCATACTCGCCATCCCACTCCAACAATCATTCAGTCACCTCCATTCCAAAGATTCCCACCAGCAATCTAACAACCACCTCCAGAATTCTCTAAGTGACTCTCTCTCTGACATATCCGACACCCTATAGAAGAAGAAATCATCTTCCCATCCCCACTGATAATAGATTTTCACTCCTGGACCCTGACCAAAACCCCAACCCCAAACCACCCCCTCCTCCCTCCCCTCCTTCATTACCAAAACGCAAACTGACAAGTAATTCAGTTCCCAGAAGGCCTATCAACTCCAACCCCCCCCCCCCCCCCTCCGCCGTCCCCTTCCCCAACCCCCTTAGAGGCACTATTGAAAAAGTCTGTCCCCACTGCCAGCCAGGAGTTACTGATCGGTGACTCTGTCTTAAGTGCAGTGGGAGACAGAAGTTCCCCCCACGGCTGACAAGCTAAAAACTTGTCGGTACCAGGCCTGACAGTCCAACACCTCTTGAAGTGGCTGTCAACACTCCCCCTTCAACACACATCACACAGATCATTTTCCATGTTGGCATCAACACCTGCCTACAAAGTGGCCCAGTTGATTGCACGACATGGCAACGTGTGGTTAGAGGACTACGCCAGGCTTTTCCCCATGCCACCATAAAAGCCTCTGCAATCATCCCTCCTTACGGCCGACACCATACCACCAGTTCTGTGAGGGAGTCCAACGCCAACCTCTCCAAGGTCTGTGCTCGAGAGGGGGTGATTTACATCGATCACACCTCCTCTTTTCAGACTGGGAGTGGGGCACCTAGGAAAGCCCTCTATAGATACATGGACCCTTTCCACCCAAGTGCTGGTGGCATAGCAGCCATGATGTACAACCTGCACCAGCCCACAAAACCTCTGCCCCGCACTTCAACCAACCATGGCCAGATGCAAAGGGCCCCGCCAACAAAGCCACCTCCACCAACAGTGGAAGTGCAATCTGCCATCAACAGACACCGGGGCAACGGCAGAGCGCTTCTCCCCACACCAGGAACAAGTGCACCTGCCTTTGGCCAGAGAGGCGACAAGTTCACTGCAGGGGACTTTGAGGAGGACTTTCCCCCTCTTACTACAGCCAAAATCAAACCTGCCTGGGGCCCCCCCAACCCCCTCATTCCGGACACCAA
>CM054165.1:1477770-1493373 GCA_028751875.1 Rapana venosa | reverse complement strand
GTGGTGTGAGGGAGAGAGAGAGAAGTGATAAAGAGATAGCAGACAGAGAAATAAACCAAGAGACACAGAAAAAAGGTATTGGATATAAAAATAGGAAGACACAGACAAAATAACAAAAGCTTGACGATATACAAATGACAGGCTGGCAAAGCCAGAGATACAATGACAAAACCAAAAATAGACTGATAGAACAAGAGACAGACTGCCAAAGCCATTGAAGGTTGAAAAAATCAGAGACAGACCAACAAAATCAGAAAACAGATTTACAAACCTCCAAACTAGACAGACAAAACCAGAAAAAGACAGCACCAAAAACAGACTGACAAAATCGACACAGACTAACAAAAAAAACCCAAACTAACAAAATCAAAATCACACCGCAACCCCACACACACACACACACACACACACACACACAGAAAATCCCCAAAGAAAAACAGACAATCTGATTTATCACAGACATAACAGGCAGGAGTGAGGGTAACTGTATGGGGAAAGGGAAGAGAAGGGAAGTCATTAGCACATTCAGAGACTTGGTCCTGCAGGCTATTGCAAATGGATAGGGTGCACTGACAGACTGATGGATTTCAGCTTCTATGTTTGTGTGTGTGCGTGTGCGTGTGCGTGTGCGTGTGTGTGTGTTTGTGTGTGTTGTGTGTGTGTGTGTTGTGTGAGAGAGAGAGAGGAAAATGACAAATTCTTTATTTCAGGATAAATGAATAAGCACACAGTGCTTTTTTACATCCATCCCCGCCCGTTAGGGATACATCTTAATGATAATAACCCAATACTTATACAGTCTCGCAATAAAAAAAGGGAAATAACCCTTTTCAAAACAGCTCCCCCCAACAACCCTCCCCCCCCCCAAAGCAAGCAATTAAAAAAAAATCCTAAGATAACCCCACCCCTACCCCCATCCCCCCCAAAAAAACCCTAACCAAAACAAACAAACAAACAAAAGAGAAGGAAAATCCAAACCAACAAAAGATGATAAAAAGAGAAAAAACAGACAAACAACAACAACAAGAACAAAGCAACAACAAAGCCAGAAAAATAAACAAAAACCAAACTTAATAAGTAATAAAAATAAACAACTCAAAATTGTCAAAATGGTACACATACTTTTTTACACATAATTATAGATATTGAAATAGGGCACTCATTAAAACTTAAGTACAGAGGCAAGTCCAATAAAGTATTGAAAATATAAAAATATAATCCTTCATCAGGATATACTATGACTATAAGCAGGACGATAAAAGGTGAGAGAGAGAGAGACAGAGACAGAGAGTGTGTGTGTGTGTATTTCAGAGATAATATCCAATATATAAATCCCAAAACAGTATGCGATCCCATCAACACTCATTTTAGATTATATTCGTTTCAAATTATATGTCATGATAATGAAATAAATTTAATAAACCCATACATCCACACAATAAAAACAAAAAAACAAACCAAGAAGAAATTAAAAACTATACAGTCGTTTAGGGAGAGAATTTTGGGTGGGTGAGGAGTGAGTTTTGTGTGTGTGTGGGGGGGGGGGGGGGGGGGGGGGGGGGGGGGGGGGGGGGGTGGGGGGGGTGGGGGGTGTTTCAGGGATAATACTTTTAAAATTTTAAACTCACATAGCACACGATCAACAAAAACACTTTTTAATTATGTTCATGCAAAATTTAATGTCATGGTAATAAAAAAAGTGCAATACCCATATACTCTCATAATAAAGAGGGGGAAAAAGCCAATAAAGTCATAAAAAGAACATCTAGCATTAATAATAAAAACAAATTCTTTTTAAATTAAATTTTTTTTTTAAACCCCCTATGGGTCACATTTTTTTAAAATGCACTCTACCCCCAACTTCAAGCAGAAGAACAAAGGGAAAGAACTTTTTTTTTTTAAAAAAAAAGAGAGAAGAAGAAAAAAAAAAAAAACAAACAAACAAAAAACAAACAAAAAACCCCAACGACAAAAGACAAAACATACCCAAACCCCCCCCCCCCCCCCCCCCCCCCCCCCCCCCCCAAAAAAAAAAAAAAAAAAAAAAAAAAAAAGAAAAAAGAGAAAAAAAAACCAAAAAAAAACAAACAAACAAAAAAAAAAAACAAAAACCAAAAAACGACAAAAAAAAACCCTTCCAAAAAAAAACAAAAAACAAAAAAAAAACAAGAAAAACAAACAAATGAGAAAAAAAAAAAAAAAGAAAAAAAAAAAACCAAAAAAAAAAACAACCCAAAAAAAAAAAAAAAAAAACAAACAAAAAAAAAAAAAAAAAATAAAAAAAAGAAAAGAAAAAGAAAAAAAAAAACAGCACCGTTCCCCCCCCCCCCACCCCCACACCCCACCAACACACACACACCACACACACAACAACCAAAAACAAAAAAAAAAATAAGCGAAAAACCCAAACACATCACCAACAAAGAACAAAAAACAACTACAGCAAAACAAAAGGAGAGAGAGAGAGGAGAGAGGGGGAGAAGGGGGGTAATAAGAATTAAAAAGGGGGATTTAATTTTGAGAATTTCATTCAACAAGGGCCAAAAAAATTTTTATTTTGGAAAAAACAAAGGGGAAATAAATTTTAATTCCCCTTTTTGGTTTACCATAAAAAAAAGAGAGAGGGGAAGAGAGAGGGAAGAGGAGAGAGGAAGGGGGGGAGGGAGGGAGAGAAGAGGGAGGAAAGAGGGGAAATAAATTTAAAAGCAATCCTAGGATATAAAAGGAAAAGAGGAGAAAGAGAAAGGAAGAGAAGAAAGGAGAGGAGGGGAAAGGGAAGAGGAGAGAGAGTGTGGGTTTTGTGCGGTTGTGTTGTGTGTTTGTGTGTGTGTTTCAGGGGATGGTACAAAAATTAAAAATTCTAAAAAACATTTACAACGATCCCCTTTGGGGACACTTATTTTGTTACTCTTTTACAAAAAAATTTATGAAAAAATAAAAAAAAAAAAAAATTTAAAAAATAATAATAAAAAAAATTAATTAATTAAATAAAAATTTTAAACCTCAATAGGGTTTCCCCTTTGGACACTTTTTTTGTTTAACTCAAAAAACCAAAAAAAATGTTTTTAAAAAAAAATAAAATAAAAAAATAATAATAAAAATAATCATCATTCATCATCTTATAATCTTTAATAATTAAAAAAATTTAAAAAACCCTAAATTCCCCATACTCTTACAAAATAAAAAAGGGAAAAGAAAAGAAAGAGAAAGAAAAAAAAAAAAAAACATCAACCCCCAAGGCTAAATTCTATAAGGTTTTTTTAGTGAAGAAGAGAAAATGAGATGGGGAGAGGGGAGAAAAAGGAAAGAGGGGAGAGAAAAAGAGAGAAGAAGGGGTGAGAAAAGGGGGAGAAAAGAAAAGAGAGAGAGGGGGAGTGTGGTTTTTTAAAAGTGATAACAAAAATTTTTCATAAAAAATATAAAATTTCCCCAGACAGTAAAAACGATCACCGAAAACCCCAAAATTTTTTTGATTTTATTCTTTCCCAGATTATATGTAAAAGAAAATTTTAAAATAAACCCCAATCCCCAAATACTCATACAATAAAAACAAGGAAAGGGGGAAAGAAAAGGGGGGGGGGGGGGGTTGAAGGCCCCAATTCTATAAGGCCCAGGGGGGGGAAAAAGGGACAATGACAAGGGACAATGACAAGGGAAACAAAATTTTTTTATTTCGGGGATAAAATGAAAAAGCACAAAATTTTGGCTTTTTTTTACATCCAGCCCCCCCCCCCTTTTAAAGGGTTACATTTTAAAAAATAAAAAACCCCAATCCCTTATACATTTTCTCGCAAAAAAAAAAAAAACAAAAGAAAAACCCCTTTTTTTAAAAACAGTCCCCCCCAACAACCCAACCCCCCCCCCCCTCCCCCCCCCCCCAAAAAAGCAAGAAATTTTTAAAAAAAAAATTCCAAAAAAAGAAAAAAACCCCCCAACCCTACCCCCCCCCCAAAAAACCCTAACCAAAACAAACAAACAAACAACAGAAAAAGGGAAAAAAACCAAACCAAAAAAAAGATGATAAAAAAAAGAGAAAAACAGAAAAAACAACAACAACAAAAAAAAGAGCAACAACAAAGCCAAAAAAATAACACAACCAAATTAAAAAATTCATAAAGATAAACATCTACCCCATTTTGGGAATGGTACAAAAACTTGAAACACATAATTAAAGATTTTGGAAATGAGGGGGCACTCTTTTAAAATTTTAAGTCGGGAGGCAAAGTCAAAAAAAAGAAATTGAAAAAAAATTAAAAATTTTGAATCCTTCATCAGGATTACAATGACTATAAGAGGACGATAAAAGGTGAGAGAAAACAGAAAAGGGGAGTGGGGGTGTGTTGTTTTTCCCCAGGGGTAATACCCAAAAATAAAAATAAAAAAACAAAATGGGGATCCCTTCAAAAACTCATTTTAGTTTTTAACTCGTTTAAAAATTTAATATGTTTTTAATAATGAAGAAAATTTTAAATACCCAAAACCCCAACCAAAAAAAAACCAAAAAAAAAAACCCAAGAAAAAATTTAAAAAAAAACTATAAAATCGTTTAGGGGGGGAATATGGGTGGGTGATTTAAGTGGAGTAGTGTGTGTGTGTGTTTTTGTGTTTTGACCCCCCGCGCCCCGCGGGGGCCGTGTGTGTTTTGTTTTTTGGTGTTTTGGATTTGTTTTGGTGTGGGGGGGCGGGGGGGGGGGGGTTGGGGGGGGGGGGGGGGTTTTTTCAGGGATTTTTACTAAAATGTAAACTCAAATTGCAAAACAACAAAAACAAACATTTTTTAAAATTAGGGTTCATGAAAATTTAATTTTCTTTTAATAAAAATTTAACAAAAAATTTCCCATACACCTCATAATAAAAGAGGGGTTTTGAAAAGCCTTTAAAAAGTCATAAAAAAAAATTTTCCTACACATTGTAATTTAAAAGAAACAAATTTTTTTTTTCCCCAGGTTTAATTTGAATTAGAATTCATGTTCTTTTTTTACATCCAGCCCCCGCCCTTTGGGTCCATTTAAAAAATGCACCATTTAACAAAATTATTTTTCAACAGAAGAAAAAAAGGGGGAAAAAAAAATTTTTTTTTAAAAGGAAAAAAAAGAGAAAAAAAAAAAAACAAACAAAAAAAAACCCAGACGACAAAAAGCCCAAAAACAAACCCAGAACCCCCCCCCCCCCCCCCCCAAAAAAAAAACAAAAAAAAAAAAACAAAAAAAAAAAAGGCAAGCAAAAAACAAAAAAAAAAAGAAAAAAAAAAAAAAACAAGAAAAAAACAAACCAAAAAACAACAACAACAAAAAAAAAGCAACAAAAACCCCCTTTTCCAAATAAACAAACAAAAGACAAAAAAAACAAAAACATCAAACAAACAAATGAAAAAAAAAAAACCCTCAAAAACAAAAAATAAACAAACAAAAAAAACCCAAACAAAAAAAAACAAAAAAAAACCCAAACCCACCCCCCCCCCCTTCCCACACACACCAAAACACACAAACCACACACACACACAAACAACGAAAAACCCAAAAAAAATCACCAACAAAAACAAAGAAACCCCAACTACAAAATAACAACACAAAAAACAAAAAACACACACACACACACAAACACACACACACACACCCCCAAGAGGAGAAAAGAGAGAAGGAGAAAGAGCAGAGAGAGCCAAATTTATAGATCATAAAATTGAACACTTTCTTTCTGTAGAATATTTACAATAGTTGTTACACGTGGTAAAAAGAAATTAAAAAAAGGAATTCATGGAGCTCAATTTACAGTCAACAAGTCCAAAATAAAAATTAAAAAATCGAAAGTATGAATATGCCCTTTTATTAGAATAGACAAAAAAATGGGAAGGAGAAGAGAGGAGAGAAGAGAAGAGAGAGAGAGAAAAAGGAGAGAGAGAGAGAAAGAAAGGAATTAATTGCATATGGGTCGGGCCAAAATACAGACAAGAGAGAGAAGAGAGGTGTGTGGTGGTGTGTGTGGTGTTTGTGTGTGTTTCAGAATGGTATTAAAGATAAGTTTCCAAAAAACAGTACACGATCCCCTTTGGGAAACATTTATTTTGTTTACTCATAAAAAAAAAATATTTTATGAAAAAAAAAATTTAAAAAAAAAATAAAATAATAAAAAATTTAATAAAAATTTAAATTTAAATAAAAAAAAAAACCCTCAAACGTTCACCTTGGACCCCTTTTTTTGGGTTTAACCACCAAAAAAAAATTTATGTTTTAAAAAAAATAAAAAAAAAAATAAAAAAAAAAATAATCTTTAATAATTAAAAAAAATTTTAAAAAAAACCTAAAAAACCAAAATCTTACACAATAAAAACAAAAAAGAAAAAAAGAGAAAGAAAAAAAAAAAAAAACAACAACAACCACTAAATTTTTTTAAGGGGTCATAGTGAGAGAGAGAGAGAGAGAGAGGGGAAGAAGAAGGGAGAGAGAGAAGGGAAAAAAGGGAGGGGAGTGAGAGGGGAGAGAGAGAGAGGGGGTGTTTAAAAAGGAAATACTAAATGTAAAATTTCCCGGGGACAGCCAGGATCACCATAAATATTCTTTACAAATATACTGAAACAAATTGAACCCATAAAAAAGAAAAAAGCCCAACGTAAATTCCCACCAAGCAATAAGGAAAAAAAAATTCGCTTAAGTCAAAAATAAAACTCTAAAAAACCTTGAGGTAAAGAGGGGTTGGGGGGGAGGGGGGGGGGAGAAAATGAGAAAGTGGGAGAGTGTTGAGTTTGTGTTGTGTGTGTGTGTTTTGTGTTTAAAGATTTATGCTTTTTGTTTGAAAAAACAAACAAGACAAAAAAACATGGGAAAAAAAATACGGGAAATATCATTTCAAAAAAAGCAGATAAAATCACTGTAAAAACACTCATTTCTTTAACTCAAACGATTACCACATTTTTATTTTTAAAGTTTAGATATATTTCTTAAAAACTAAAAGTGTAGTTAAAAAAAAAAAATAAAAAAAAAAATAAAAAAAAAAAAAAAAGGAAGAAGTTAAAATTGCTAGACTCACTTTCTCAAAAAAACAATGAAAATTTGAGAGAGAGAAAGAGAGAGAGAGAAAAGGGAAGGGGAGAGAAAAGAGATAGAGAGAGAAAAAGAGAGAGAGAGAAGAAGGGGGAGAGGAGAGAGAGGAGGGGAGAGAGAGAGAGAGAAAGGGGAAAGAGAGAGAGAAGAGAGAGAGAGAGGACAACATCTAAACAACATAAAGGTAAAAGGGAAAAGGGGAAGGGGCAGATAGGTAGGAAAAAAAGGGCAAGATGGGAAAGGGGGAATATCAACTTTGTTTTTTAAGGCTATGGACTGTGGTTTTTTAAATTGTTGAGGTTAAAGTGATTTGAAAATTTTGATTTTTGTAGATTGTTATTGATTGTGTTGTTTAAATGAATCTGGAAGGGAGTTCCACAGCATAGGGCCTGATAAAAATAACTAAATTTGAAAAAAGTCTATTTCGGGAAAGGGGCACTGGGGTTTATAGTATTTCGGATTGGTTTAGGGGGGAAAATTTTTCTTTTAATATGATGGAACGGTTTTTCCCGTCATATTTGAACTTTATGACCCCCTTGTTATTATTTTTTCGTTGGGCGTAAGGGGGGGAACCTTATTTGGGGATAGTCAGCTTCTATAATTGTCTTTTTAAAAGGGACCAAATTTGAAGCCCTTTGTCCCGACTCATAAAAGGGTTTTTTAGTGTTTGCACTAAGGGAGAATCCCATAGGGTAAAGCATAGTTATTTTAGGGGGTTTTATTTAAGATTGGGAGAAAATTTTTCCCTTTAATAAAGTCAAGAAAAATGCTTATTTTAGAAAGTTGGTATACTCTTTGGGACCAAAAGTATTTGATAGTTGGGAAAATGTGGTAGGGAACCCAAATTTAGATTTTTTTTTAAGTGTTTTTCCCCTAAAACCTTTGTGGTGATGGGGTTTTTTCAATTTCTTCCTTTTTAATTTTATGGGAGTAAGTTTTTGGGGTTTAAATGTTTTACGCTTTTGTCTAGTGGGAATAAACATGCTTTTTGTTTTTTGGGGGTTATGGGCATATGGTTTTGTTCGGGGCCATTTTAATAACTGATCAACACTTTTTTTTTTAATGCTTTTGCTAGAAATAGGGTTATTGTGGCTCGTTTTAATAGTTTGTTATCAGCAAAAGTTTTGCAATTTTGGAAATTTTAAAGTGGAGAGGGGGTGTTTATGTATATGAGAAGGGAAAAAAGGGCCCAGTATGGATCCTTGTGGTTTCTCCCTAATTGATGGCTTGTTGTGGGGGATGTAGTTGTGGGCCCATTGAGACAACTGTTTTTTTTTTTTCTAGATGGAACAATAGTTTAAGGGATTTGTTTGAGAAAAAGTACAGGTTTTTTTTTTTTATGAGAGTGGGTGGTCAAATTTTGTAAAAGCTTTTTTTAGATCTACCCAAAAAGATCCCCAAAATTTTTTGTCTTTAAAGTTTTTATAGCCGTTTTTCTTCGAGGCCCAATCATGCAGTAAAGAAGAGTGATTTTTTTCTAAATCCAGATGATTAGGGGGGGGATTTTAAATTTGGTAGGGATCAAATGACGGGCTATGTGTTTTTTAAAGTTGTTCCAAGGGTTTTGGAAAGGATAAAATATGATGGAAATTGGTCTTAAATTTGGGGGGGTCTGAAGGTTTTCCCCCAGATTTGGGAGATGGGGTTACTTTAGCTGTTTTTAAGGGATTGGGGAAATGGTTTTTTTTAAGGGCAAAGGGTTAAAAAATATATTTAAAATGTTTTCTGTGATAATGGAGTGATAGCTTCAAAATTTGGGTGTTTTATTCCATCCCGACCACGCGTTTTTTGATTGGTTTTAGGTGAGTTTTTGATAACCAAAAGACCTCAAAAACAGAAAATAAATGGAAAAGTGAAGTTTTTAAGAGAAAGCTTTTCCCTTTTAAGTTTTTTTTTTGTTCATTGAAATTTATTGGGCTTTTGGGTTTATCATTTTTAATGATGTTTTGTAGAGACATTAATGAAAGATTGTTAAGTTTTTTCAGCATAACGTTCCCTTTTATTAATTTGTTTTGGAAGATGCTTGTTTGTTATTTTTTTTGATTAGGCTCCCCCATAAAAAGTCCTTTGGGGTTTTTTTTGGTGGATAGTTTAAATCTTGGAAATATTTATTTCTTTTTTCGCCGTTTTTGTGAGTTTTTGGCATTTCTTAATTTTTTTGGGTCTTTAAATTTTTTTTTATGTTCTTTTTTAAAAAGGGCTCTAAATAGCATCTTTTTTAGTTTCCCTTTGTGAGCCCCAAAGGGGGTTTGGGGGGATATTTGTTTTTTAAAAGAAATTTTTTTTGGGGGTTTTGTTGTAAAAAGCAGAAAAAATGTTTATCCAAAAATTTTATGGCTAAGTCCCGGATCGTAAATTTAAAGTTTCCGAAGAATAGTTACTTAAATCTTTATAAGAAAAGATTCCATCAAATTTTGCAAAGGAAAGATATTTTATAGTTTTGTGGCCAGGGTTTTGGGGGTTTTTGTTCGTTTTTTTTACCACGGATACAGACTGGGTAGTGACGCTTCGTGATGACTGGGAACAAATTTCGACAAGTTGTTGGGGGTTAAAATATATAATATGGTTTTAAATTAAATTTTGTTGAGTTTTTTTGGTTTACTCTCGGGGTGAAATTTAAATTTGTTGGGGAGGTTGAAGAATTTTTAATTGGGGGCCATTGATTATTTTTCTTTTTTTGATCGATATTTAAAATCCCCCAATAAAATTATTTTTTAAATTGATTCTTTAAAAGGGGTTTGTATTTATCATGGAAGTAAATTTGTCAGTCCCGTTTTTTTTTCTTTCTGTTGGTTTTTCCCATAGAATCCCCAAATTAAAAATAGGTTGGGCACCCTTTTTTAGAAAACTAATCCATATGGTTTTACAAAACCCTAATGTTCAAATGGAGAAGCGCTTGAAGGTTTGGACTCACTAATATAGATTAGGGGTTCCAGTTTTTTTTGGGTTTTTTGATCTTTAGCAGGATTTTAAATCCTGGAATTTAAATATCAGTGTCCAAAAGGGGGTCTGAAAGTTTTCGATCAGATAGCCTAGTATGTTTAAATGGATTGCCTTGTTTGTGATAAGGTTTTTGGGTTTTTTCGGGTTTTTTTAAATTCAAAGGTTTAAATTTAAAGGGGGCAAAAAACGTAGGGCTTCCCTTTGAGGCCCTTATTGTGGTTGGTATGCATTAGTCTTATTTTGGGTTTTTGAGGAAAGGGGTAGGTAAAGGAAAAACAAACAAGAAAGGAACAACTGGCAGAAAAGGGGAAAATAGAAAAAAATTTGTAGTTGGGAGAACTCAACCCCCTAAAGGGGGGAAAATGTAGGGTGGTGGTGGGGGGAAAAAAAAGTAGGGAAAAAAACAAAGGGAAAAAGAACTGAGTGAGGTGAAAAAAAAATAACCGGGAAATTTTTAAAAACCTCATGTTAAAAAGCTTACAACAGTAACAAAAAAAGCTCAGGAAATTCGCTATCAACCCCGAAGTGTCCCTTTCAAGGGGTTTCCCCTTAAAATTTGAGCCTGGGGCACAGTAGTCTCTCCTATGAAAGTCTCTCAAAAGGGCCAAACCAAAAATTTCAAGTTTCCCCCTCTCCTGAAGCAAAACCCGATGAGCACTGAGGTGTTTTCCCAGAGAATGGTCACACTTTTCACTGAAAGGGTCACTCAGTAAAAAAAAAAATAGGGGGGGGGTGGTAGGGGAAATCCGCAGCACAGCACAGTTTTTTTGTCACTGAAAAAAGGGCCCCTCACAAGTCTCCAGGGGGTTTGCCCGCCCCGGGCCCCTTTTCCCCCACTGAATTAAAGTCCCCCCAGGCAGTAAAAATGAGTTAAAATCACTCGCAGGGCACAGAACAATGCCCCAAAAGCGAATAGCCCTAGTTCCCATGACAGTGTTTCACACTTCACTGCACAGTTTTTTTATCACTGAAAAAAGGCCCCCTCGCAAATTTGCCAGGGATTTGGGTACACAGCTCATTCCCTCACTGAAAATGTTACTCAGCAATGACTGAACAATGTCATCAGCAGTCACCGAACAATGCCACACAGCGAAAAAGTTTCCCCCAAATTGGGTGCCCGTTTCACACTTTTTCTGCATGGGGGCGTCTAACAAAGCTGAGACCTGTTTCCTGGTCAAAACTGATGTTTAAAAAAAAAAAAAACCAAAAAAAAAAAAAAAAAACCCCAAAACACAAAAAAAAACCTCCAACCAAACCCAAAAAAGCAAACCAAAATACAACAAAAAACAACAAAACACCCCAAAAAAAAACCAAAAACCAGAACAACAAAAAAACCCGCACCACACAACCACACAACACAACACACACACACACCCCCACACACACACACACACACCACAAACACAAACCACCCACAAAAACACACAAAAAAAATAAACCCACAGGGTTACAGTTCAATGTTTCGTTTTAGAGATCACATTTTTTACTGCACCAGTTCCCTCCCAAACTTTAAATAAAACAAAAGGGAAAATAAAAAAAATGAAAATATATTATATATATAAAATATATATTTTATATTTTATATAAAAATTTTATATATATAATATTCTTATATATAAATATAATTAAAAATAAAAATTAAAAAAAGTTTTTTAAAAAAAACTAGGGGTTGGGAAAAAGCAGAAGGGAAAAACCCGGTTTTTTAAAACTTCCCCGCGAATTGCAAATTTTGGGGGGGGGGAAGGTTTTTTAAAAATAAAAAAAAACAAAAAAAAAAACACACAAAAACCATACACACACACACACACACACACACACACACACACACACACACACACACACACACACACACACACACACAACACACACACACACACACACACACAAAACAACAACACCAGCAACAAAATTAAGGATTAAACACACACACACACACCACCACACACACACATACATACAAATCACACACACACTCACACCCTTACATATACATACTTACATACACACTTGCACACACGCACGCATACACAGCATAGAGTACACATGCATACACACTTATTATTGCTGATTTCCACTGACCCTTAAAATCATATGCCAGATAATATCCTTTTGGATTCATTTGACAGAATCAAAACCAGACTCTTATATTAGAATAGTATACGATTATTTGTATCAGAAGAATACATACGATAAATGGATAAACACAGTGAAAAATATTCTGTACACAATTGGATTCAAACATGTCTGGAAGAACCAAAGCACTCTTAATGTTCATCGGTTGAGTTATGCTGTTAGAAGAAAACTTGAGGACATGTATAAAACATTTTGGATCTACCAAAAGAAGAGTTTGCAAAACTAAAATTTTGATTTTGCTACCAAAGAATACAGATTGGAACCATACTTAGTAAACTATGAAACAAAACTCATAAGAAGACATATTGTAATTTCGCACAAGCTGTCACAATTAATGATAGAGAAAGGGAGACACCAAAATATATCCAGAGAGGACAGAAAATGCAGACACTGTAACAAAATTGAAGATGAATTTCATTTACTTGATGAATGCATTTTATATGATGAACTCAGAAATAATTTGTTATTAAAAATCAAAACGAGAGACAAAGAAAGCAAAAACTGTGTACATAAATTAAGTGACATAATCACAGTTGATATATATCAAGCAGATATCATCAGATATGTGTATGAGTGTTTTGAAAAAAGAGAGAAAGAGAAGTAGAATACAACATGTTTTTTAGTGTACATCACTTTTAGCCAAAATAGATAATTATAGTTGATGTTTTTGTTGTGTCAAATAAGTCTACATGACTTAAATGGCAATAAAATATTCTGAATCTGAATCTGAATCTAAATGAATCTACACACACGCATGCATACATAACATAGAGTACACACGCATACTCACACTACACGTGCGTTCGTTAGCTCACACACACACACACACACACACACACACACACACACACACACACACACACACACACACACACACACACACACACACTTCTCATTCTCTGGCCTCTCCCTTTCTCTATAGATGAATGGGGGTGTTAGGTCAGTGAAGGGCTTGCTGGATGGTATTCAGCAAGACCTCCAGCAGCTTTTGGGTGTCCTGTGAATGAGTGGTGTGGGGGAGGCCCCAGGCAGGTTTGGGTTTGGCTGTAGTAAGAGGGGGAAAGTCCTCCTCGAAGTCCCCTCGAGTGAACTTGTTGCCTCTCTGGCCAAAGGCAGGTGGACTTGCTCCTGGTGTGGGGAGAAGCGCTCTGCCGTTGCCCCGGTGTCTGTTGATGGTAGATTGCACTTCCACTGTTGGTGGAGGTGGCTTTGTTGGCGGAGCCTTTTGCATCTGGCCATAGTTGGTTGAAGTGCGGGGCAGAGGTTTTGTCGGCTGGTGCAGGTTGTACATCATGGCTGCTATGCCACCAGCACTTGGGTGGAGAGGGTCCATGTATTTGTAGAGGGCTTTCCTGGGTGCCCCACTCCTAGTCTGGAAAGAGGAGGTGTGATCGATGTAAATCACCCCCTCTCGAGCACAGACCTTGGAGAGGTTGGTGTTGGACTCCCTCACAGAACTGGTGGTATGGTGTCGGCCGTAAGGAGGGATGATTGCTGAGGCTTTTATGGTGGCATGGGGAAAAGCCTGGCGTAGTCCTCTGACCACACCTTGCCATGTCGTGCAATCAACTGGGCCACTTTGTAAGCAGCTGTTGATGCCAACATGGAAAATGACCTGTTTGACGTGTGTTGAAGGGGGGAGTGTTGACAGCCACTTCAAGAGGTGTTGGACTGTCAGGCCTGGTACCGACAAGTTTTTAGCTTGTCGGCCTTGGGAAGAACTTCTGTCTCCCACTGCACTTAAGACAGAGTCACCGATCAGTAACTCCTGGCTGGCAGTGGGGACAGACTTTTTCAATAGTGCCTCTAAGGGGGATGGGGAAGGGGACGGCGGAGGGGGGGGTTTGGAGTTGATAGGCCTTCTGGGAACTGAATTACTTGTCAGTTTGCGTTTTCGTAATGAAGGAGGGGAGGGAGGAGGGGGTGGTTTGGGGTTGGGGTTTTGGTCAGGGTCGAGGAGTGAAAATCTATTACCAGTGGGGATTGGGAAGATGATTTCTTCTTCTATAGGGGTGTCCGATATTGTCAGAGAGGGAGTCACTTAGAGGAATTCTGGAGGTGGTTGTTGGATTGCTGGTGGGAATCTTTGGAATGGAGGTGACTGAATGATTGTTGGAGTGGGGTGGCGAGTATGAGGTATCAGTTGATGGTAGGGCTTTCTTTAATGCGTTGATTTCTTTCTTCATGTGGTTTTGCCAGTCGTTGAAAGCAGACAGGCTTTTGGCTTGTTTGTCGACCGTTGTCTGTAGTTGGGTGTTTTGCTGAGTAAGGTCAGCAATGGTCGACTTCAGTGTTTGTTCTGTGGCTTTCATATGATTTTTTGTTTGGACTGTGCTGTCTTTGCTGGCGTTGGCTGTTTTCTCTATCTGTTTGTGCAAGTGTTTGTTCTCTGTCTGTAAGGTGTCAACTTGTGCTGTGAGGGCGTTGATGGTGGAGATGGCTGTGGACAGTTGGCAGTGGAGATGTGTGATATATTTTTGTTATTTTGACTGTGTCTTCCTATTTATATATCCAATACCTTTTTTCTGTGTCTCTTAGCGTTTAAGCGAGAGAGAGAGAGAGAGAGAGAGAGAGGAGAGAGAGAGAGAGAGAGAGGAGAGAGAGAGACAGACAGACAGACAGACACACAGACAGACAGACACACAGAGAAATAAATACTGAGAGACACAGAAAAAAAAGATATTGGATATAGAAATATGAAGCAACCAACAAAATAACAAAAGCTTAACAAAACCAAATAATAGACTGACAAAGCCAGAGAGAGACTGCAAAAGCTAATAAAAGGTTTGTCAAAACCAGTGAGAGACCAGCAAAACTAGAAACATATTTACAAACCCCAAAACAGACAGACAAATCGAGAAACAGATTTATAAACCCCAAAACACACAGACACAACCAGAAGCAGACAACACCGAAAAACAGACTGACAAAATCAGACACAGACTAACAAAAACCACTACACTAACAAAACCAAAATCAGACAGATAGAAGAGAGAGAGAGAGGAGAGAGAGAGAGAGAGAGAGAGAGAGAGAGAGAGAGAGAGAGAGAGAGAGAGATGAAGAGAGAGAGAGAGAGAGAGAACTCGAACTCGAACTCGAATATTTTAATGAGGGTAATTGGATAAGCAGAGGCTTCTTTACACCAGGCCCTCATGGGGGAAAAAGTGAAACAAACATGAATAAACTAACTGATCAACAAACAAGATATGTCAAAAAGCAAAGAAATGAATCATTCAAATTGCCATTCAATTATTGACTGAAGTCATGAAATCAATGAAAGACCACAGAAGTAAACCAATCGAATAAATAAACAAAACCAATTAAACACTGACAAACTCCCATCCTTGACACCCGCTTCCCTAAACAGATAACCCTCCCCAAAAATCAACACACACACACTCACACACTCGCACGCACGCGCGCCGCACGCACAAAACACACAACACACCACATACACACACTACGCGTACATATGCACGGAAACGCAACT
>CM054165.1:1447452-1477270 GCA_028751875.1 Rapana venosa | reverse complement strand
TTTTTAAAAAATAATTGTTCAGTATTTACGTTTATAAAAAAAAAAAGAATTAGCCCAATTTCTTAAAAAGATTGTTCCATGCGTGACTGAGTTGACTTTTTATCTCAAGTCGGAAACTGTTTTCAGATTACATGTACAGTATTTTACCCCGGAAAAAAAACCCGAGCAAAACATCACTGCGCTTGATTATTTCAGGTGGAGAAAAAGAAACGACCTGATCCACAGAGAGCCATGAAGACTTTGCCCCCAGGTCTGGAGGTGAAAGAGTCAGGGATCCCCAACGCTGGACTAGGAGTGTTTGCCACCCATTTTTTCCCCCTCACGTTCCCGCTTTGGACCTTACCAGGGACGTCGTGTCACTGACCCGGACATAGCTAAAATCCTCGGGATAACTGCGGCAGGTAAAACCTCTTGTTACCGCAGTGTTTAGTGCTGCATGCTGTACAGGGGGCTGTTTATGTGTCACTTTTTGCCGGGTTATCATTTTCGTTCATTCTCCTAGAATACTACTGATAGGTAGCCCCTTTGTTACAGCAGTATCAGTGTTCGTACTCAACGCATTGTAATGGGTTGCTTTAAGTCATTCTTTATCATATATATAGTTTATTTTTCTAGAACAATGCTGGCATAGACAGGTAACTCGGTACAGTCGCTTCAGCGTTCAGGACTCCATAAACTTCTAATAGGTAATAATAAATTTAAAACGTGGCTATTTTCACTGGATTATTGGGGCCCAAATTTCTCTGTAATACATCTGGTACGTAAGTTATTGCCAGATGATTTTTGGCCTTGGACAGCCCCAAATTTTTTGTGGTTTACCCCCTTGCTTCTTCTTTCCCCAGCTCTCTCTCTCTCTCTCTCTCTCTCTCTTTTTCTCTCTCTCTCTCTCTTCTCCCCCCTCTCCCCATCTCTCTCTCTCTCTCTCTCTCTCTCTCTTTAAAGACAGTCGTCAAGTAAAATTCATTGCATCTTACAATCATCTACCGACATGGAGAACTGCACTACACAACAGATATATTGACACACTCAAGTCAGACACCGCAACAACAAAATGGCTAGACTTAACACAATCAAAAGAAATCATACAAAATCTAGACACATATTCAACCACACTTCCACCACAACTCTTCAAAACATTTCTACAGCTTTTCCTTGCGAGGCAAAACTGTTGACAATCACTGTGTACCACACGACAGGGACAATATTAATACAAGGGAACACTTGTCAAGAGTGGTTTAAATAAGGAATTCAAAAATACTAAAAGACATAGTGAACCATATGTGTGATTGCTGTGCCAGTGACATAAAACCCCACCAATCCCCCCTCCTCCCCTTGCTTTTACCACTGCCTGGCACATCTTTTGCCATAACATCACCTGCAGCGTCACCTACAGCGAGCCCTGTGTGCTTTACAGGTACACACACTTTGCTGTAACTGCCATCCCCCCTAAATGCAGTCAGTTCTGTCATCATGTTGCCAGGAGACAAACAGTCATCTGCGCCATCTCCTAACCCTATCCTCCCTTCCTCCTCAACTCCAAGCCTGCCCTCTCAGTGTTCGGACAAAGCCATCTCCACTGAACCATCTCCACAGCAACCCCAGCTCTCTTCTGTCCCTCCAGCTGACTCAGTAAATATAGACCATTCCACCCCCCTATCCCTCCCCCCTGATACCCCTCTCCAAGGAACCCCTTTGATCCCATCTCCTTCCCTCTATTCTACCACCCCCACTCCACCCAGACCTAAAGCCACCCCCTCCTCCCCTGACCCTAGCCTTTCAATTCCTGCCTCTGACCTCCTCCCTCTGCCTTCACAACCATGTCCAAAAAAGATCACCCCACCACAAACAACATCCATCCATCTACAGCTTGAGCACAGATCTTCTTCACACATCTCAACGCCAACTGTCCACACCATCACCAAATCAAGCCCTTCAAAGCACAAGTTGACACCTTACAGACAGAGAACAAAACACTTAAACAAACAAAAGAAAAAAAAAACAACGCCAGCAAAGACAGCAAGCCCCCAAACAAAAAAAACCATATGAAAAGCACAGAACAACTGAGTCGACATGCGACCTTTATTCGCAAACACCCAACTACAGACAAGGGTCGACAACAAGCCAAAAGCCTGTCTGCTTTCCACGACGGGCAAACCACAGAAGAAAGAAATAAAACGCATTAAAGAAAACCCTAAACCATCAACTGATACCTCATACTCGCCTTCCCACTCCAACATCATTCCCAGTCACCTCCATTCCAAAGATTCCCACCAGCAATCTAACAACCACCTCCAGAATTCCTCTAAGTGACCCCCTCTCTGACATATCTGACACCCTATAGAAGAAAAATCATCTTCCCAATCCCCACTGATAATAGATTTTCCTCCTCGACCCTGACCAAAACCCCAACCCCAAACCACTCCCTCCTTCCTCCCTCCTTCATTACCAAAACGCAAACTGCAAGAAATTTCAGTTCCCAGAAGGCCTACAACCCCAAAACCCCCCCCCCTCCCGCCGCCCCCTTTCCCCCAACCCCTTAGAGGCACTTTTGAAAAGTCTGTCCCCACTGCCAGCCGGAGTTACTGATCGGTGACTCGCTTAAGTGCAGTGGGAGACAGAAGTTTCTCCCCACGGCCGCCCAATCTAAAAACTTGTCAGTACCAAAGGCCTGACAGTCCAACACCTCTTGAAGTGGCTGTCAACACTCCCCCCTTCAACACACGTCAAACAGATCATCTTCCATGTTGGCATCAACAGCTGCCTACAAAGTGGCCCAGTTGATTGCACGACATGGCAACGTGTGGTTAGAGGACTACGCCAGGCTTTTACCAATGCCACCATAAAAGCCTCTACAATCATCCCTCCTTACGGTCGACACCATACCACCAGTTCTGTGAGGGAGTCCAACACCAACCTCTCCAAGGTCTGTGCTCGAGAGGGGGTGATTTACATCGATCACACCTCCTCTTTTCAGACTGGGAGTGGGGCACCCAGGAAAGCCCTCTATAAATACATGGACCGTTTCCACCCAAGTGCTGGTGGCATAGCAACCATGATGTACAACCTGCACCAGCCGACAAAACCTCTGCCCCGTACTTCAACCACCTATGGCCAGATGCAAAAGGCTCCGCCAACAAAGCCACCTCCACCAACAGTGGAAGTGCAATCTGCCATCAACTGTCACCGCGGCAACAGCAGAGCGCTTCTTCCCACACCAGGAACAAGTCCACCTGCCTTTGGCCAGAGAGGCAACAAGTTCACTCGAGAGGACTTTCCCCCTCTTACTACAGCCAAGCCCAAACCTGCCTGGGGCCTCCCCCACACCACTCATTCACAGGACACCCAAAAGCTGCTGGAGGTCTTGCTGAATACCATCCAGCAAGCCCTTCACTGACCTAACACCCCCATTCATCTATAGAGAAAGGGAGAGGCCAGAGAATGAGAATTTGTGTGTGGGTGGGTGTGGTGTGTGTTGTGTTGTGTGTGTGTGTGAGCCTAACAAACGCGCGTGTAGGGGATTTATGCGTGTGTACTCTATGCTGTATATGCATGCGTGTGTGTAAGTGTGTATGTAAGTATGTATATGAAAGGGGTGGCGTGTGTGTAACTGTGTATGTAAGTATGTGTGTGTGTTTTGTGTGTTGTGTGTTGTGTGTGTGTGTGTGGGGTTGTATGCGAGTTAACGAACACGCGTGTGCGTATATTTGTTGTGTGTATGCGTGTGTACTCTATGCTGGTATGCGTGCGTGTGTGCAAGTGTGTATTGTATATGAAAGGGTATGATTTGTGTGTGTGATTTGTGTGGTGTGTGTGTGTGTGTGTGTGTGTGTAATCCTTAATTTTTGTTGCTGGTGTTGTTGGGGTTTTTTTTTTTTGGTTTCGTGTGTGTGTTGTTGTGTGTGTTATGGTTTTTGTGTGTGTTTTTGTTTTGTTTTTGTTTATTTTTAAAACCTTCCCCCACCCCAAATTGCAAGTCGCTGTGGAAGTGTGGCAAACCTGGTATTCCTTCTGCTTTCCAACTCCCTAGTTTCTTTTAAAAACATTTTTATATATTTTTATATATATATATATTGTGTTTGGTTTTTTTTTACATTGGTTTTATGGTACCTTTTGCTTATTTCAAGATTGATGGAACTGGTGCAGTGAAAAGTGTGCATCCTCACGAACATTGAGACTGTAGAACCCGTGGGTTTATTTTGTGTGTGGTGTGTGTGTGTGTGTTTTGTGTGTGTGGTGTGTGTGTGTGTTGTGTGTGTGTGTGTGGTGCGGTTTGTTGTTGTTTTTTGGTTTTTTTGTTTTTGTTTGTAGTTTTTTCCCTATTTGTTGGTTTGGGGAGGTTTTTTTTTGTGTGTGTTTTTTGTTTTGTTTTGTTTGTTTTTTTTTTCTTTTTTTTTTCTTTTAAACAACATTTTTTGACCAGTGCAACAGGCCCTCAGCTTTGTTATGACAGTCCCCATGCAGTAAAGTGTGCAACACTGTGCATCGAACTTGGAACTATTCGCTGTGTGGCATTTTTCAGTGACTGCTGAGTGACATTATTCAGTTACTGCTGAGTGACATTATTTCAGTGAGGGAATGAGCCGTGCAGCAAATCCCTGGACTACTTGCTGAGGGGCCCCTTTTTCAGTGACAAACAACGTGCTGTGCTGCGAGTTCCTCCCACCCACCCCCTACTATTTGCTGATGACCCTTTCAGTGAAGTGCTGACCATCTCTCGGGACACACCTCAGTGCTCATCAGGTTGCTTCAAGGAGAGCGGCACTTATAATTTGGTGGGGCCCTTGGGAGACTCTTCACTGGAGAGACTAACTGTGACCAGGCTCTAATTGAAGCAGGGAAACCTTGTTATGACACTTACAGTTGATAGCGAAGTTACCTGAGCTTTGTTGTCACTGTTGCGAGCTATAACAGTGAGGTTTTAAAATTCCCCGGGTTATTTTGTTTTCACCTCACTCAATTCTGTTTCCTTTTTTGTTCTACTTATTTTCCTCCTCCACCACCACCCTATTTTTTTCCCCCCCTTTAGGTGTTGAGTTCTCCAACTATAATCTATTTTCTATTTTCCTTACTGCCAGTTGTTCCTTTCTTTTTTGGGTTTTCCCTTTACACATATCCCTTCCTAAAAAAAACCCAATAAGACAAATGCATACCAACCCAATAAGTGGCCCTCTAAGGAGGGGCCTACGTATTTGCCACCTAAATATAAACCATGCATTTAATAAAATCGAAGAAATCTCAACTCTTATCACTAACAAAGGCAATCCATTTCACATACTAGGGCTTCTGAGTCGAGACTTTCAGACCACATATTGGACACTGATATTTATTTTCCCAGATATAAAATCCTGCGTAAAGATCAACAAAACCCCAAAGAAACCAGGAATCCTAATCTATATTAGTGAGTCCATAACCTCAAGCGTCTTCTCCATTTAGAACATTATGGTGTAGAATCCAATGGATTGAGATTTCTATAAAAGGTGCCCAACCTATTGAAATTTGGGGATCTGCTATAGGATCCAACAGAAAGAAAAAACTGGACTGACAAATTTGACTCCATGATAAATACAGTCCTATTAGAATAAAGTGAAATAATCTTATTAGGAGACTTTAATATCGATCTACAAAGAAAAATAATCAATGGCCCCAAATTTAAAATAAATTCATACAACCTCACCAACTAATTAATTCACCCACGAGAGTCACACCAACTCAAGCAAAATAATTGACCATATCTATATATCAACCCCAACAACTTTGTCGAAACTTGTATCCCAGTCTACACTGTAGCGATAAACTACCCAGTCTGTATCACGTGGTCAAAAAAACGAACAAAATCCCCAAACCTGGCCACAAAACTATAACATATCGTTCCTTTGCTAAATTTGATGAGAATCTTTTCTTATCAGATTTAAGTAACTCCATTCTTTCGGAAACATTCAACATTACTGATCCAGACTTAGCCATGAATTTTGGATAAACACTTTTATTTGCTATTTACAACAAACATGCCCCACTAAAAATCATTAGAATCAATTACCCCCAAACCACCTTGGCTCACTAAGGAACTAGAAGAAGCATGCTATCTTAGAGACCTTTTAAAGAACATAAATATTATGAAGAGTCAAAAAATTAAGAAATGCCATAAACTCACAAAAACGAACGAGAAAAAAAGAAATATTTCCAAGACTTACTATCCACCAAACAAAACCCGAAGACTGTTTTGGCGAGCCATAAATCAAATAACTAACAAACAAGCATCTTCCAAAACAAATGTAATCAAAGACGTTACTGCTGAACAATTTAAAACAATCATTTCATTAATGTCTCTACCAACATTATTAAAAATGATAAATCAAAGTCCAATAAACTCAATGAACTAAAACAATACTTGAAAGGAAAAGGCATACTCCTTCAAAACTTCACATTCCTTTATGTCTGTTCTTGAGGTCTATGGTTATCTAACTCACCTCAAACAATCAAGAACGCGTGGTCTTGATGGAATAGACAGCAGAATATTGAAGCCTATCAGCTCCAGTTATCACAGACACACTAACATATATACTTAACCTTTGTCTTGAAAAAAACCATTTCCCATGCCTTCAAAACAGCAAAAGTAATCCCCATCTACAAATCTGGTGACATTTTCAGCCCCCTCAAACTATAGACCAATTTCCATCATATCTATCCTTTCCAAACCCTTGGAACAACATAAAAAAAAACACATAGTCCTTTCATTTAGATTACTAAAATTTTAAAATTCACCCTAATCAGTCTGGATTTAAAACAAAATCACTCATTTTCATACTGCACTGATTAGCTCGTAGACAACGGGCTATCAAACATTAATGACAATAAATTTTGTGGAGTACTATTTGTAGATCTCAAAAAAGCTTTTGACACAATTGACCACACACTTCTCATAAAAAAACTAAACCTGTACCATTTCTCTACAAATACCTTACAACTACTTGCTTCCTATTTAGAAAACAGGCAACAGTGTGTCTCAATAGGCACAACTACATCCACACTACAAGCCATCAATTATGGAGTACCACAAGGATCCATACTAGGACCTATTCTCTTCTCACTATACATAAACGACCTACCTCTCCACATCAAATCCAAATGCGAACTATTTGCTGATGACACAACTATTCATACGAGCCACAATAACCCTATCTCTCTAGCCAAAGCATTACAAAAAGTGTTGATCAGCTATTGAATGGACCGAACTAAACCATATGTCATACACCCCCCAAAAAAAAAAATGCATGCTTATTTCCACTAGACAAAAGCGTCAAAACTTAACCCCCAAACTTACTCCCATCAAAATTAAAAAGGAAGTAATTGAACAAACCCATCACCACAAGGTTTTAGGGGTAACAATTGATGAAAATCTCAGTTGGTTCTACCACTTATCTCAACTATGCAAATACATGTCCCAAAGAGTATACCAACTTTCTAAAAATCAAGCACTTTCTTGACTTTCATTCAAGGAACTATTCTTCCAATCTTATATACAATCCTCAAAAAGACTATGCTTCTACCCTATGGGATTCTGCTAGTGCAAACACTATGAAACCGTTACTGAGTCTGTACAAACGTGCTCTCAAACTGGTCCTTTTAAAAAAGACAAGCTTACTAGAAGCTGACTATACTCAATTAAATATTCTCCCCTTACGCCAACGACTAAAATATAACAAAGGAGTCATGATGTTCAAGATCATGACAGGAACTGTTCCATCATACTTAAAAATCTAGTCTACTTTACTCAGGCCCTATGCTGTGGAACTCCCTTCCAGATTCAGTTAAACAACATCAATCAATAACAATCTACAAAACTCAATTATCAACTCACTTGATACATCAACAATAAAAACCACAGTCCATAGCCTTAAAAGCAAAGTTGCACATCCTCCCTTACCTATCTGCCTTTTCCATCCTACCTATCTGCCCTTCCCTTTCCCTTCACCTGTATGTATGTCAGACTATTGTCCTCTCTCTCTCTCTCTCTCTCTCTTCTCTCTCTCCTCTCTCTTCTCTCTCTCTCTTTCAAATTTTCATTGTTCTTGAGAAAGTGAGTTTAGCAAAGTGTAAGTGGTTTTTTTTTGTTTGTTTTTTGTTTTGTTTAAAATTTTTTTTTTTTTTTAAATAAAATTATTATTATTATTTTATTTTATTATTTTTATAATTTTTTTTTTAAACTACACTTTAGTTATAAGAAATATATCTATCATACCAATAATATGTGTTAATCTGTACGCGTATAATGAAGTAGAGTGTTGACAGTGATGATCTGCTGTTTTGAGAATGATATTCAGTATTTTTTTCCTATGTCTTACTTGTCTTGTTTGTTTACAAACAAAAGCATAAATCTTTAACACACACACACACACACTCTCCCACTCTCTCTCATTTCTTCCCCCCCCCCCCATCTCTCTCTCTTACTTACAATGTATAGATGTTCATTTTATGCCTTAAGCGATTTTTTCTTCTCCTTATTGCTTGAGTGTATTGACGTTGGGCTTTTTCTTTTTCATGGCGTTCAATTTGTACAAGTATATTCGAAAAGAATATTGATGGTGATCCTGTGCTGTCTCGAGAATTTACATTTAGTATTATCCTTGAAACACGCTTCCTCTCTCTCTCTCTCCTCTTCTCCCCCTCTCTCTCTCTCTCTTCTCTCTCTCTCTCTCTTTACCTTATAGAATTGGCTTTCACCCCCCCCCCCCTTTCTCCTCTTCCTGTTTTTATTGTATGAGTAACGGAATTGAGTTTTATTTCATTATCTCGAAATCTGCATGAGTATAATCAAAAACTGGTGTTGACGGTGATCGTGCACTGTCTTGAGAATTATATATTTTAGATTTTTCACTGAAACACACACACACCTCTCTCTCTCTCTCTCTCTTCTCTCTTTTCTCTCTCTCCTTTTCTCTCTCTCTCTCTCTCTCTCTCCTCCCCCCCCCCTCTCTCTCTCTCTCTTCTCTCTCTTCTCTCTCTCTCTCTCACTATGACCTTATAGAATTTGGCTGGTTTTTGTTTTTTTTTTTTTTTTTCTTTTTTTTCTTTCTCTTTCTTTTTTTTCTTTTCTTTCTTGTTTTATTGTGTAAAGTATGGGTATTGAGGGTTTTTTTATTTATTTTTATTTTTATTTTTTTATAACTTTTTTTGTGTGAGAATCTAAATAAGTGTCCAAGGTGATCGTATTGAGGTTTTTATTTTTACTTAATTAATTTTTATTTTAGTTTATTTTATTTACTTTTTTTATCATATCATATTTTTTGTATGAGTAATCAAAATAAGTGTCCCAAGGTGATTGTGTACTGTTTTGAGAATTATATATTTAGCACCATCTCTGAAACACACACACCACCACACACCACGCACGCACGCACCCCCCCTCTTTTCTCCTCTCTCCCCTCTCTCTCTCTCTCTCTCTCTCTCTCTGTGTATTATGCCTAATACCGATTGCAAATTCATTTTTCTTTTCTCTCTCTTCTCTCTCTCTCTCTCTCTTCCTCTCTCTCTCCTCTCTCTCTCCCCTCTCTCTCTCCTTCTATTTATTGTGTATTCTAATAAAGGGCATATTCATACTTTCGATTTTAATTTTATTTTGGACTTGTTGACTGTACTTGAGCTCCAGTGAATCTCCTATGTTAATATCTTATTACCACGTGTAACAACTATTTTGTACTATTCTACAATTGAAGGTGTTCAATTTTATGATCTATAAGTTTGGCTTACTCTCTCTCTCTCTCTTCTCTCTCTCTCTCCTCTCTCTCTCCCTCTCCCTCTCCTCTCTCCTCTCTCTTCCCCTCTCTCTCTCTCTCTCTCCCCTCTGTGTTGTTATTGCTGTAGTTGTTACTTTGGGTTTTTTGTTGGTGATTGTTTTGGGGTTTTTCGCTTATTAGTTTTTTGTTTTGGTGTATGTAAAGTGTGTGTGTATGTGTGTAAAGGGGGAAACGGTGCTTTTTTTTTTTTTTTTTTTTTTAACTGTTGTTTTTGTTTTGTTTGTTTGGGTTTTTTGGTTGTTTTTTTGTTTTTTTCCCCATTTGTTAGATGTTGTTTTTTCTTCTTTTTTTGTTTGTTTATTTGGAAGGGTGTTTTTGTCTGCTTTTTTTTGTTGTTTTTGGGTTTTATTTATTTATTTTTTTTTTTTCTTTTTTCTTTTTTTTGGCTTTTTGTTTTTTGTTTTTGTTTTTTGTTGGGGGGGGGGGGGGTTCTGGGGTATGTTTGTTTTGTCTTTTGTTCGTCTGGGGTTGTTTGTCTGTTTGTTTGTATGTTTGTTTGTTTTTCTTCTTCTCTCTTTTTCTTTAAAAAAAAAGTTTTTTCCCTTTGCTTCTTCTGCTTGAAAGTATGAGTACTGAGTGCATTTTTAAATGTGACCCTATGGGCGGGGACTGGATGTAAAAAAGAACATGAATACTTATTCATTATCCTGGAAAAAAAAAAGAATTTGTTTCTATTACTTACAATGTGTAGATGTTCTTTTTATGACTTTATTGGCTTTTTCCCCCTCTTTATTATGAGAGTGTATGGGTATTGCACTTATTTTATTACCATGACATTCAATTTGCATGAGCATAATTAAAAAAAAGTTTGTGTTGATCGTGTGCTATGTGGGGTATTACATATTTAGTATTATCCCCGAAACACCCCCCCACCCCACCCCCACACACTCAAACACACACCCAAAGCACACAACACAAACAACACCAACAACACCACACACACACACACACACACACACATCAACACACACAACACACACACACACACACCCAAAGCTCAAACACACACACCCACACACACACACACACACCCCCACCACTCACACCCACCCCAACCCCACACACAACACCCACACCCACTCACTCCTCACCCCCCATATTCTCTCCCTAAACGACTGTATAGTTTAAATTTCTTCTTGGTTTGTTTCTTGTTTTTATTGTGTGGATGTATGGGTATTAAAATTTATTTCATTATCATGACATAAATTTGAAAAGAGGTTTTAAACTAAAATGAGTGTTGATGGGGTCGCATACTGTTTTGGATTTTAAAATTGGATTTATCTCTGAAAAACAAACACACACACCCTCTCTGTTTTTCCTCTGCTTTTGTCTCTGTTTTTCTCTCTTCCTCTCCTCTCTCTCTCTCTCTCTCTCTCTCACCTTTTTATTGTCCTGCTTATAATCAGTATATCATGATGAAGGATTCATATTTTATATTTTCAATCCTTTAATGGACTTGCCTCTGTACTTAGGTTTTAATGAGTGCCTATTTCAATATCTTATAATTATGTGTAACAAGTATGTGTACCATTTGACAATGTGTAGATGTTATCATTATGACTTATTTAAATTTGGTTGTGTTATTTTTCTTGGCTTTGTTGTTGCTCTTGTTCTTGTTGTTGTTGTTTTTTCTGTTTTTCTCTTTTTTATCATCTTTTGTTGGTTTGGTTTTTTCCTTCTCTTTTGTTGTTTGTTTTGTTTTGGTTAGGGTTTTTGGGGGGTGGGGGTAGGGGTGGGGGATTCTTAGGGTTTTCTTTTATTGCTTGGTTGCTGGGGGGGGGGGGGGGGTGTTTTGAAAAGGGGTTTTTTCCCCTTGTTTTTATTGTGAGACTGTATTAAATATTGGGTTATTATTATTAAGATGTATCCCTAACGGGCGGGGGGCTGGATTTTAAAAAAGCACATGTGTGCTTATTCATTATCCTCGAAATAAAAGAATTTGTCATTGTCATTTCTCTCTCTCTCTCCTCTCTCTCTCTCTCTCTTTTCTCTCTCTCTCTCTCTCTCTCTCTCTCTCTCTCTCTCTCTCTTTGTCTGTATGTCTCTGTGTGTGTTTCCATCTCTTTCGGCAATAAATCATTGACAAAGATTCGCTGTAATCTTCTTTGTTGAATGGTATATGCAATAGATAACAGGAGCTAAAAGAAAATGATTTATATCAATACATCATCGTTGTATTAAACTTTATCAATGTTAGAATATGTCAACACAGATTTGCACAGACGAAGGCTACAGTTACTTTGTGGATGCCAAAGACTGCAAGACAGCCAACTGGATGAGATACGTGAACTGTGCCAGGACCAGAGCTGAACAGAACGTGACGGCCTACCAACACTGTGGGGAGGTTTACTACAGAGCCCACTGTGATATACAGGTAATTAAATAATGTGAGTCATTATTATTGCTGTGATATTGTGACTGACAGACTACCAACACTTGGGGAGGTTTACTACAGAGCCCACTGTGATATACAGGTAATGAAATAATGTGAGTCATTATTATTGCTTATATTTTGGGTGAAGACTAAAACAGGGGAAAGGTTACTCGGCCACGTGTAAACAGTGTTGAATAAGTGGCATTTATTTCCTTTATTTTTTAAATTTCAAACCATAAACGGGGGGTATGTGAAAATGGGAACACTTTTTCCTCGTTAAATTCTGTTCGCTTTGATTTTTTGATAGGCCCTTTAAACCTAAACAAGATTAAAAATGTAAAAAAATAAAAATAGTAATGTAAAAAGAAGATGTTATTATTATTGATAAAAAAAAAAAATTTCTTTATTTGGATTGCTAATACAAGATTTTCAGGCTATATAATTCATAAAATATTATTATTATTATTATTTTATATATTTACTGACAGCTTCCCAAAACTGTGGGAGGTTTACTACAGAGCCACTGTGATATACAGGTAATAAATTAAAGTGTCATTATTATTGCTGGATAAGTGACTGACAGGCTACCAACACTGGGAGATGTTTACTACATCTGTGATTACAGGTAAATTTAAAAAATGTATTATTATTGTTTTGATATAGTGACTGACAGCCCCCAACACTGTGGGAGAGGTTTACTACAGAGCCCCACGTGTATACCCGGTAATTAAATTATGGAGTATTATTATTGCTTGTGATATAGTGAGCAGCTACACTACCAACCTTGGAGAGACACACGAGCAGTCGGGAAATTAAATAAAATGTTAACATTTTTTAATGGCCCCGGTGATATAGTAAAGACAAAAAAACCCCAAAACACCCGTTTGGGGTTTACTACAGAGCCCACTGTGATATACAGGTAATTAAATAATGGGAGTGATTATTATTGCTGTGATATAGTGATTGACAGCCTACCAACACACACAAACACACACACACGCACGCACGCACACACGCACGCACGCAGTGCTGGGAAACTCAAACTGGAAGCTGTCTTAACATTTATGTCCCAGATGGACACATCTTGGTGTCCCTCATGTTAACGCCCCCAAAACAAACCCGCAGAAACAGCGCTGTTGTGCTGTCTGCTGCAGCCATAATTATGTCATGCGACCTGGCTTGAATTCTACACTTGATTTCCCCCTTAACTTCAGCAGGGGTCTTTGGGGCACTGCCCTGATTTTTTCAGGTTAGGTGTCGTGGGAGCATTGAACTTGACGGAGCCCATCCCTCTCCAGATAGCAGGGTGCATGCAGGGTAGGTTCACGTAGCCTATCCAGTTAACCAGGGTTGACCTTCACTTCTGTGAATGGTGGATGTGGGGTTTTTTGGCGCATTTACACATCGAACTTCGATTTAGAGTCTCCCTTTATTTGGTAAATGGGGTTGGTAGTATTGTAAACCTTGTTTATGGGGAATGGTGACAGTACCAATTTGGTATTTTTTGTTGTGCTGCCTCATATTCTGTGATGCTCATTGTCTTGCTGTTTTCATGCCTCTCATTTCAATCTCGCCGCCCCAACCATACCCAGATTCGTTATGTCGCATATACCCAGGGTCGGAAGTCTACAGGGAGCCCATCAGTGTCAGGCCGTCGTGGGGCCCACCAGCATTGCACTGCTGCTGGGTGGCTTTGGTTGTGTGCATTGGTGCCTTTTCCGAGCTGACATGCTCAGGACTCCGCCTACTAAACCCTATTCTGACGTTAGTATCAGCTCAGTCGCGGAGCCAGACTGAGTGATACGCCCACCCAGGTTGGCGACCACCACAACGTCCCTCCAACGACCTACTCCCATAAACCTTCAACTCCAAAAGCGTTGCCAATGTAAACTCCAAAGGAAGGCCCTCCTTAGTCAGACTCCTCAGCAGAGGCTCGAACCCGTGCCCCCAGTGTCTGTCAGATCGTGGGTTCGATGCTCTAGTTGTTATAGCGTCCCGCTCAACTTCAGGCACTGGACTATCACGTGTCAACGCTTGTGTGACTGCTGTGTGTTCCATGTAGCCTGGCACTGAGGTCCTGGTGTGGTACGGCAGAGAGTACGGAAAGGAACTGGGCATTATACGGGAGGAGGAAGATGAACCCAAGAAAAAAAGACGATCATCTGCTGTCCAACTGGGTGTGTATTTCTTGACACTGTGAAATGGGTTGTTTTTTTCTCTTGTAAGACTGATCAGAATGTCGCTGATTTTCAGAGCTTTAAATTTTGTCGGTAACATGTGACTGTCAGTCGTGATGAAGTGTAGAAGTTTGAATTATCCAATTTGATGTGTTTGCGCAGTTGTTGTCATTCACGGTATATGGTATAATAGTGTGTCCAAAATTTTCAGGAACTGGTAACTGCCCGGTATTTATGTGTCACATGTAACTTGGTTAAAAATTTTTCACTGAAAAAGAAAAAAGCCGATGAAATTTCTCAAGAAACCGTCTTATAATCAGAGAATATATCAAAACCACGGCAGATGCTTTCAAAACAGGAATTGTTTGTTAAATAACGTGGTAAAGGAACACATAATTTGAAGAATTTTATGTATGGAAGATTTGAATGTTTTTGTGACCTCAGTTACGAATACAGTATCAGCCTGTGTATGATAAACATTTTAGCGTAATGTTTTTTTCCACTCACAGAATCATTCCAAGATGAGGAGACCGATGAGCAGCTGACCTGCTCCGACTCTGACATCAGAACCAGTGACATCGAATTCTCAGATTCCGCAGACAGTCAGAGGGACAACAAAAAAACCAGGATGGTGAAGGTGAGATCTATATTTTGTATCTATCAGGAAAGAGTTGTCTGATTTTTAATGCCTTTGAAGCTTACGGACATATCCATGATTTCATATAAACTCAGCCGGTTGTTAACATCTGTTATTTAATGCAAAAGCAAGACAGGGAAGGATGCATCTCAGTGCAAACTGTAATGACTAATTTGTTCGTTTTTGCTTCTTCATTTACTTCGAAGAGCTGTGCACACCACTCATCTTTTTGTGTGTTTTTTTTTTACCCCGTACGTTTTTTCCACCCAAATTTTTCCCCTTTGAGCAGCAACCCCACGTATCGGGTAAGGGGGAAAATTTTTCCAACCGGGAAAAGGGCGCTACAGTGTCCTACTACCGCTTTGCCGGGTTTTGGGTTTGATGCCTTCTTTTTCAGAATCAGTTGTGCCTTTACTCACCCATATAAACACAAATGACAGCATAAAATCGGGCCGGGACTGATTGACATATTCATCATAGAGTTATTGACATATTCTCATAGAGTCTTTTGAAATATTCATTTTATTCATCAAAAGAGTCTGTTGAAAATTATTTTTCATGGGCCCCGGGTTTTTGTCACCGGGGATGACAAGTATTCAAATTTTTCCCCAAACTGGTTTTTCCCCGGGAAAATTTAATTTGCCAGGGTCGAATGAGATCGGGCATAACAAAAACCAGGGTACGAGGTTGTTGTGAACCCGCTGTGCTTGTTGCTAAGTGACTTGAAAAAACACTATGGGGAAAACTAGGGAAAGTTTAAACTAGGAGGGAGACTGAATGCCGGGACTGTACAAAACCCCCCGGGTTTTTTTTCGAAACCATTCTGGCGTGGGTTAGGCCTTGGGTTTTTCCCAAATGTTCGATACACAAAGCAAACACTTTTTTAATTTTTATTGAAATCGGGAACGTGAAAATCTGATGGCTTTAATTCTTTTAAAGCCCACTTTTAGCTCTCCCCCCAAAAAAAGTGAAAAGGGCTTCCAAAATGTGCTTGATAGTGTTTTTATTAGGGTTTTTTCCCAGCGAACAATCAAGAAAAACTGCTGCTGTCCCAAGTTGCGGGGAACTAATCTATGTTACTTTCTTGCTTACGTAACATCCTTTTCATGTTTTCATTGCTTTCATAGACAGTGTTTTTATGAATGATTAATCTGACAGGGTTTTGGGTTTTCAGTTTTCCCAAAGGAGGTATTACAAAATTTAAAAGGGTTTTTATTTATTTTTGTTAAAACCTCCTCTGTAAAAAATTCACAAAAATCGAAAAACCAGTCTCTTCGGATTTTTTTTCCTTTTAGACGGGACTACAATGCCTCAAATAGTTTACTCTGGTTTTTCAAGAAAGTTTGCATTAAAATTTTAAAAAGTTTTGGGTTTTAAATTTTGAATGTATTTAGAAAAATTTAAATTTCAAATTGAATAGCGGGAGAAAAATAACGTGCCCGTAACAGCCCTACGCTATCCCTGTTTAAAATTTAATTGATAATTGATAATGAAATAAAAAACGGCCCTGATGAAAAACATTTTTAAATTTGCAAAAGGCAAAAAAAAAACGAGAAAATTTTGGCTGCTAAACCCCAAACCCCCATCATCCGAATGTAAAAAGCAAACCTTCACCACAAAAGGAGTCAGCCAACGCCGTAAAACCCTGCTGTCCACGGAGAGAAGTCACCTTTTTGTCACCCGCTCCCCCGCTGCCTTCGTCTTTTTCACAGTTTTGAAACTACACTTTGAACTTCGTTCAGGGGGGGAGAAACTGCAGCTTGCCCTTACCTGGGCCCCCCTACCGGCCCCTTTGAAATTGAGGGTTTCATGGCGCCAACGACGCGGCAAAGAAATTTTTGGGGTTTGCTGGCAGGGAGAAAGGGGACTGTGGAGAAAACCGAAAAAAAAACGGGACTGTTGTCTTGCTGGTGAGAAAAGAGGAAGACGCTTTTGGTGAGTGCGTGTGCAGTAAGGTTTTTCCCTGGGCTGGGTGATTTGAAGACACACAAGTTGATTTACGGGTCAAAAACCGGTTTGTGTGGACGTGTAAAAGTAAGGCTTTTACACGGGCGGGTTTTTTTTTTAAATTTGAAGGAAAGACACAAAAACCGTTGATTCATACTGGTCAAAAACCGTTTGTGGGGGGACGTGCTGAGTAAAGTTTTCAGATGCTGGTCCTTGAGGAGACCGAGTTGTTTTCTACGGGGCAAAAAACCGTTTGTGTGTGAGGGTGTGCAGAAAAGTTTTACAGTTGTTTGGTGGACTTAAAGAACAAAAGTGATTCATACTGGTCTTTAAACCTTTTTGTTTTTGTGACGTGTGCAGAAAAACCTTTTCCCGGGTTGATAGCTTAAAGGACACAATTTTGATCATACTGGTCATAAAACCGTTTGGGTGTGACGTTGCAGTAAAGCTTTTCCCAGATGTGGTGACTTAAAAGCCCCAAAAGGGTTGATTTTTACTGGTCTTTAAAACCCCTTTGGTGTGTGCGGGGTGCAGAAAAGTTTTAAGGGGCCCCTGGGACTTAAAGCACAAAGTTGATTAATACTGGTCAAAAACCCGTTTGTGTGTGAGTGGAAAGTGAAGCTTTTACACGGGGCTGTTTCTTTTTAAAGGGAACCCCAAGTTGATTCTTTCTGGTCTTTAAACCGTTTGTGTTGTGACGTGTGCAGTAGGTTTTTTACACGGGCTGGTGACGGGAAGGACAAAACAATTTGATTTTTATGGTCAAAAACCCGTTTTTTGGGTGACGTGTGAAGAAAAGCTTTTACACAGGTGTTAATTTAAAGGGACACAAATTTTGATTCTTACTGGTCAAAAACCCGTTTGTGTGGGGACGTGTGCAGTAAATTTTTACGATGTGGTAACTTGAAGAGACAAAAGTTGATTCATATTTGGTCAAAAAGGGTTTGTGTGTGACGTGTGCAGTAAGGTTTTACCAGGTGGTAACTTGAAGAACACAAGTTGATTTTTTTTGGGTTCAAAAGGGGTTTGTGTTTTGGGGGGTGGCGGGAAAGGGTTTTTACCCCGGATGGAAAACTTAAAGGGGACACAAGTTGATTATATGGTAAAAAAACCTTTTGGTGTGTGCGTGTGCAGAAAAGCTTTTAAAGGGTTTGGTAACTTAAAGACACACAGAAAATCCCCCCCCACAGGTGAAAAACCTTACCTGTCCACACGGTGACGCGATTTTAATGGGGTCGGCCCCTTTCAGACACACTTTCGGTTTCTGCATGCAGGGTGAAAAAGCCCTTTTGTCGGGAAGGGTCTGGGGGAAGGCTTTCTCTCAGACGGGTGTCTTAAAAAAACACAAGAGAATCCACCAGGTGAAAAACCTTTAAAAACCTTTTGAGGCTGGGGAAAGGTTTTCTCTCAGTTGGGGTAGTTAAAAAAAACAAAGAGAACCCACCCCCGGGAAAAAATCCCCCGGGTTGCCCCGGGATGTGGGGAAAGTTTGCAGATTCCAAGCCAAAAAAAAAATTTCCTGCTAACACAGGGAAAAAACTAAACCCCTGTCTGTTTTTTACCTCCCTTCAGTACTTTTAACGAAACCCCGGCCCCAAAGAACCCCACCTTTTAATGCACCTGTTTCTTACTGCTTTAATTTCGGGAATTTCAGGTGGACAACAGCAAAAAATTGTGGTGAAAATGCTAAAAAAGATAATAATAAAAACGCTAAAATTTTTTTACTGACGAACTTTAAAAAATTTATGGTTGTTTTGAATAAGAGAAGAAAAATGACGGAAAATTTGTGAAATTTATTTTTAAAACACGGCTCAAAAAATAATAAGTGTTTGGCACTTTTTTTAAAATGTGACGACAAAATGTTTTGGTCATAAACGGGGATTTTCCGATTTTACGTATCTAACACCCACATTAAAAAAAAAAAAACACCCAAAAAAATATCAAAAATTTTAAATTTGTAGTTTTGTGTGTGTTAATTTTTTATTTTTAGGGGAAGGGGGGGGGGGGGGGGTTTTCCAATTTTTAATGATGTTTACCTTACAGAAATCTTGTTTATTTAAACGTTTATTTTTGTTTGCTACCCGGTTTTTTTGTTGTTGTTGTTTTTTTTTGTTTTTGGGGGGTTTTTAGTTGTTTTTTTGAAAAGGAAAAAATCTAGAATTTATATTTAAAAACTTGAAAATTTTACATTAAAAAAAACCAAAATTTTGTGTAAATTTTAAAATCTTTTATGAAGGTTGGGGCATTGTGAAATTTTTTGCAAATTTTACATAATTAATATTGATTTGTTTAAATCTTTTTTTGAGGGAATTTTGCCCCCCTTTTTAAATTTCCTTTTCTACATAATTTTAGAAATTTATCTTACTGTTACGGTTATGGTTAAAAACATTCGTGAACAACTGAACACATATGAAAATTTCAAGTCAATTTAAATGGAAGAGCGTACTTTGGAAAATGGTTACACAATCGAAAATTTGTTTTTATAACAATGTTTACAGGGAAAAAACGCATCAGAGGTTTCATGATCTGGGAATAAAATGTTTTTTACATTTGCACGCGCCCCGCGGCGCAAGCTTGAACATATCCAACGACAAGGGCATTTACACCCGCACCACCGCGCGCACACCACACACAACAACATGCAAAAAACCCCCACACCCTCCCAAAGCCCAAAATTTTCAACAAAAAAATTGCTTTCGATTTTTTTTTCCCCGTCTCTTGTACATTTCCCCGTATCTTTGTATCTTTTTCTTCATTGTTGTGATTTTACGAGTTTTTGGGAAAAATGCGTTGTGCGCGCGCGCGCCCTGCCCTGCGTTCGGTGTGTGGGTTTTTTGGTGTTATTGATCTGTATATGATCTTAAATTTTTTACCTTTAAAAAATTTTTTTAAAAAAGAGCCTTTCTTGCACTCACTATTTTATTCCCCCCCAACCATACCCCGAGACCAACCCCCCCCCCCCCAATTACGTAGGCCCTACATTACCCATAAAAAAAACATACGTGAATAAAAATTCACGGTTCGGAGATGCCCCATATTATGCACTTGTTTTATTTTCCCGCTTCTGTAATTTTGGCCTATGTACACCCGCAAACCCCTTTATCTTTTCATTGTTTAGAGTTTCTTGGACCACTGAAGGGGAAAAACATGAAAAGGGAAAGGAAAAACCCCAAAACGCACCCCACACCCCACACACACAAACCACCCCACACACACAAAACATAAACCCAAACACACAAAACCCCACACACACACCACATAAAACAACCCTCACACACAACACACACACCCCACCACCCACACACACCACACCCCAACCCCCCAAACACACACACACACACGCCCCTCACAACACACACCCCACCACCCAACACAAGCACTCACACACCACACACACACACACCGCACCCCACCACACACAACACACACACAGGCACTCACACAAACCCCACACACACAAAACACCCACACACCACACACAAACACACACCCCCCCCAAACCCCACACAACACCCCACACACACCGGGCGCACGCGCGATTTTTTGGCATTAAACCATCAAAGTGTTTCATAAACCAGTCTTTTCGTGGGCGTTTGACTTTTAGAAGATGTTATAGTAAACAAAAGAAAAAAGGAAAAGGTTTAGTGGGCAGTGTTTGTTAACAATTTACAATGACATCAGTGTTCGTACCAAATGTTTTTAAAAATTGCTTTGCTTTTATACTATGTTGAAAAATGAATGAATTTATTTATTATTTCAAATTTAAATTTTTTGTTTCACCTTCTGTGTTTTCCCCCTGACAAGGGAGAAATGTATTTTTGAAAAATGGACCAGTCCTGGAAAATGTAAAAGGGTTTTCTTTTTTGTTGTTCACATCGTTATTTATGACTAAAGTTTTTGAATAATTCAATGTTTCCCTTAAAATTTCTGCTTTGTTGCGTGGGTAAAAGGCCCTGGAAAACAAAGTGCATTTAAAAATTTTTGAAAAGCCTCCCAACCCCCCTCCAAAAAAAGAAGAAATTTTTGTGTTTACCATACAGTTGTTCACACATTTTTTTTAATACTTAAAGGGCCAGCTTAATTTAATTCGAACATTTTTCTGTTTCGTCTTTTTAATAGTCACATGTTGACCATTTTTTCATAAATTAAAATGATGTGCTTTTTTTCATCAGAAAAAAAAGTTTTGAAAGACCTATATTCAGGTTTAAAGAAATTTTTTGTTTTTTTAAAATTTTCTTGTTTTGTTGTGTAAATAGTAAAAAATTTTTTTCCAAATTTTTCGAAAAAGTAAAGATGATACGCTTGCTTTACTATTGTCAAAACTGCTATTTTATGAAATATATCCCAGATGAAAAAAATTTTTTTTGTAAGCATATCTGTTTTTTTGTGGAAATTGTAAAAGTGACCACTGATGCCAAAAAAAAAAAAGCCAGTTATTCGGTTTTATGTGCTATTCTTTTTAAAAAAGTGATGTACAAAATATAATTCTAGGCAAAAAGAAAAAGAATGTTTTAACATAGAAAAAGGGCGTAGATTCTTATTTAGTTTGGGGAAAAAAAAGGGATATAGGGATGCTTACTTTTGTAAAAAGACTCGGAAAGTGTTCTATGTGAAACCCTTTTTGATTTTGTGGTTTGTTGAGTTGGGATGTGGCCATTAACATTTTTAAATGACTAATTTTTTTAACTTTTGGTTGCTTTTTGTCGACATTCTCATACGCTTTCTGTTTGAGAAAAAACGTGTGGGAACAAATATTTTTCTTCTGTGTCATTGATATCGATGCTTGAGTTTTTATCATACTCCTTGATCCTGCAGTCTGTATAAGAAAATTTTGCGTGTCAGAGTTTTGAATAAATAAACACGCCAGCCGCTGATTGTAATTTTGCTTAATTCTGCGTGTTTCTTTGTTTTGTGTTTTTTAAGAAAGACGAAATGCCCGTATTTGTTTTTAGGCGATGGTTCCTTGCTTAGTGCATTTTTCGAGTCATAATTATAGTACACATTCAGTTGACAGTTGTTAAAGGACCCCCATCGTTTAAAACATGTACGCTTTTTTTTTGCTTGGTCTAGTTGTATTGTGGTTGGTGGAAAGAAGGTTCATCAAAAAAACAAATTTTTTGCTGGTTGCTTGTTTTTTATGAGAAAATCAACACGCCTTTAAAAGTTATCAGCTTGGGGTTGTTTGAAAATTTTGGTTTAACTGTCCAGAATTTTCTTAAAAAGTGGGGGGGAAAGAAAAAGAAAATAAGAAATTTTTGCGTCAAAAAACTCCTTTGCCCCCTAGTCAGTTTTTAGAAATGGAACGTTATTTTTGTCAACATAAATTCGTGTACTTCAGGACAGCTTTGTTCTATTGAAATAATTTTATGAAGAAATTTTTTCCCAAATATCCTCACTAATAAACGCAAGGGTAGACTATATTTCAGATTAGTCAAGAACAGTGCTGTCAAACGAGCTCAAAATGAAAAAAAGGTTCAAGAAAGTAAAAAAATTTTGACATAAAAAAATTCAGGTGAAAACCCCCCACTTGTTTTTTTTCAATTTCAACGAGGGGAAGAATGAGTAAAATTTGAGAGGCAACGGGGGGGCATGAAAATTCGCAGATTCGTATTTGTCGTTTGAATACCTGCTAAAGACCCCCATATATTGAACTGTACAAAAACATCGTTTTCACTGCTTTTACAGAAAGAGGTATACTTACCGAATAAAGTTTCAATTGAAATTTTGTTTTTAAAATTGACGCAAAGATGACGTAAGAAAGAGTGTAGACTGAAATTTTTCCCTTGAGGAGCAACAAAGTTTTCTGTATCGGTGATGTTGGTTTTTTTCTATACAAAACAGGGGCCCCTTTAATTGGGTACATCCTAATTGCAGTTTTTTTTCCCAAATGTGCTGGTGCATTCTTTGTGTCTGCAACAGTGTGAATCTTTTGTGGTGAGTTTTTTGTGTGTGTTGTGTGTTTGTGGGGTTTGTGTGTGTGTGTGTGTTTGTGTGGGTGTGTGTGAATCTGAAATTGTTGACTTTGAAAAACCCCTGTTGTAAAAATTTTTGTTTATTTTTTTACCTAGCTTTTTTGTAAATTTTTTTAACAATAGTTAAATTTGTAATAGTGAAACTTATGCAGTGCGCCTCCTTTTTTTTTCTTTTCCATGAATTTGGTGGGTGAAAAAAACCAAAACTTTTGTTTAATACCAAAAATATGAGTGCTGTGAAAATTTGGGGCATTTTGTTTCGTCTAAAAATAGTTCAATTAGTTACTCGACCATGTCTTTTCCTCTTCTCCCCCTCTCTCTTCTTCTCTCCCTCTCTCCTTCTTTCTCTCTCTCTCTCTCTTCTCTCCCTCTCTCTCTCCTCTCTCTCGTGTCTCCTCTGTGCCCCCCCTCCCCCCCCCCCCCCCCCTCCCTCTCTCTGTGCCCTCCCTCCCCCCTCCCCCCCCCCCCCCCCCCCCTCCTCTCTCTCCCCTCTCTCTCCGTCCGAAAAAATAGCTTTTCCAAATACAGGCCTTTACAATCTTCTTTTAGCCCTGTAGTTTTGCTTCCTTGGTTTCACATTGTTAGTTTTGGTTGCCTTATTTGTCGTTGATGGTTGCATCAGTAATACAACGTTGCATTTTTAACATTGACAGTTAATCGTTTTCACTTATTGTGAAGAGATTGTTTTTTGTTTTTTTTGCATTGTTGACTTGTTAGTTCCTTCGTAAAATGTTTTCATCTTGCTATTTACAGTTGATATTTTACATTGTTAGCCTTTGTGGTTTAACATAATATTTATTTTTATATTTTTATTTTTTATATATAGAAAAGATATTATAAATATATTTATTTATATTACGTTTACGGACTTGCGATTTTTCCAAAAGGCAATCGGCGAACTTGCAGCAAATTTCTTTCATGCTATCAGCCCAAAACCCCCGGGGGGTGGTTGGCAAGTGGTTGGGGGGGAAGCCTGAGAATATTCACCTTGTCATGGGTTTTGCTTTCTTTTTTCCCGTTGGCGGTTTTTCAACGCAGGTTTTTGTGGTGTCTGTCGTCGTTTTTTATCTTTGTCTTCTAATAATAATAATAATAATATTTGGGAAATTTTTAGCGCTGAATCTTTAAAAAACAAAAAAAATCGAAGCCTTGCACCAATCATTTACAGGCATTTTAACTTCCTTAAAAATAATGGAAAACCATGGCGCGCATTCGCAAACCCCGCACGCACACCATCCCACACACACCACACACACACACACACACGGAAATACATTAGACGGTGAAAGTTTTGTTGAAAATTTGGGGCAGATATGGGGGGGAAAGTCTCAGGTAGGGAAAAAAGTGTGTTTTTGAGGCTGGTTTGAAGGAATAAATGAAGGCTTTTTACGAAGTGAAAGGGGAGGTCATTCCAGGGGATGGCCAGAAAAAGAGAAGGAGCGCGGCCCAAAAGTGGTTTTTTGAATTGGGGGGTTCGAAAGCACAAAGTATTGCGGCTGAACGAGGGGAAAGGGATGGGTGTACAGGTGAAAACAGTTACGAGTAAGGGGGAGATTTTTTGGAGACATTTGAAAAAAAGGGATGTTTTAAACCCAGTCTTTGTGGAAAAGGCAACCGTGAGAGATCGCGAAGAGGATGATGTGTTGGGTTTTTCTTTCTTGGACCCGTCGAGCTTGCAGGGGGATGGGAGGGGGTGAGATGCGGGGGGGGGGAAAAAAGTAAAGGGGGGGTTTGGAAAGGGGTGGGTGAAAGGGAAGTTGATCCGTGGACAGAAGGAATCGGTTACGCGCCCCAATTGTAGAGCCCGACTGGAGGTCTGGGTGATGAAATTTTTTTCTAGAGGTGTGTTTCAAGAACTACTCCAAAATCTTCACGAGTTGGACAAAAGGAAAAGTATTGCCGAATTCTATTGAAAATTTTTGTGAAAGGAAAATTTAGTTGGTCCCTTGACTGGCTTTGGTTTTTTCGGCATTTAAGTTTTAATTGTTCGGTCATCCGTTTTGAATGTCTTGAAGGCAGAGGACTATTTGTCAAGAGGGAAGGCATTTTCAACATACGCTGCAGAAGTTTGATATCATCGGCTAGAAAGGGATCAATAGGGGGTTGTTTATTATATGGGAGAGTGGAGCAGTGTATAGGTAAAAAGAAAAAGGGCCCCGGATGATCCCCGCGGACTCCACATTCCATTTTTAAGGTTTTGATTGAAATTTTTTTTACAATAAAATTTTGGAAACCGGTTGTGAGGTTTTGAATAAACAGGGGAGGGGTGTGCATTAATACCAAACGTATTTGGAGCGGAAAGAAGATTGGTGATTTGTACAAAGGTGCAGATGCAAGAAAAGGGAGGAGGGAGATTTTTCCTGCTCAGAAGCAAGTAGAAGGTATCTAAAGTATGGACTAGGGTGTTTCGGTGCTGTGGGTGGGGGGATAGGGGAACTGAAAAGTGGGGGAAAAAGATATTGGAAAGAAGGTGACTGTTGAGCTGTTTTAACAACTTTTTTTAGTACTTTAGAGATAAAGGTAAGTTTGAGACAGGCCTATAATTCTTCAGAAGGGGGCGAGGTCGGCTTTTTCAGTAGAGGTGTGACTATTGCTTTTTTGAGCTGATGGGAAAAATTTCCCATGAAGAGATGAGTTTTTAAATTTTGTGATAATGGCCAAGTTGTGGGAAAGGGATTGTGAGAAAAAAGGAGCAGGTATGGGATCAGGTCGCATGTTTTTTATCTTTCCTTCAAAATTTTTCATGATTTCTTTTTTACTTTTGGGGTGGAAAGGAAAAGAGAGGAGTGCCGTGAACTGGGGGTCAGGAGGGCCAGGCTGGAATTTAGTTTTACAAATTGGGGCGTATGTTCGAACTTATCTGAAAAAAAGGCAGAAAAAAGGATGGAAGTTCAGACAGGCGGGGTGTTTTGGGAGGGAGTTGTTTTTGCAGATCCAAAGGGGTTTTAGGTGAGGGGAAAAAAAAGATTTATGGATGAGCACAGAGAATTTGGGAAGGTTTCTTCTTTGCTGAATGGATTAAGAGTTTTTACTTTGTTTATTTGTTTTCGGAAAAAACTGTTTGGTGATTTCGGTTTTTTTACTTCCGCCCTGCCGTTCTATTTCGGGTTTCGCTTCGCTATCAAAAATGTTTGACATCTATTGTTATGTTTGTCAGTCAGTCTGTTTTCTGTCGTCACAGTCTGTCTGTTGTCTCTCTCTCTCTTTCCCCCTCTCTCTCTCTCTCTCTCTCTCTCTCTCTTACTTTTTTTCCTTTTCCATGCCCTGTAATACATTTTTTGGCTCGCTGAAAACTAATTTTGCAATTCCCCCCCCCCTTATTTGGCATTTTTCCGGCAAAAGCAGTAATGATTTTTTTGTATTTGCAACCGAGGTTTTTATTGTTTGATTCCGTCTTTTTGCGGTTTTGTTCTGACAGTTAACTTTCCCCCGTTTTTTAAATTAGTGTTGTTCACTTGAGGACCGTATTGGTTTGTACTTTCAAAACGGGTTGTATTTTTTTTTTGTGGGGTTTTACGTTACTTATCGTTAACCCCTTGTTGGATATGTTTGCGTTTCATGCTTCATTTTCGTAAAAAACTTGTTGATGTCAATGGTTCTGGCTTTTTTATCATTTTTTTTTTTTTTTTGATATCACAAAATGCCAAGGGGACACCCGAAAGCACCCTTTAAATTTTAAAAAAAAATGGTTTGCCAAAAGCTTTGTGGTGTTTACATCAAACATTATATCGATTTTTTTTGGGAAAACTTTTTCCCAAATGAAAGGATAAAGTCCCAAAAGAAAGGTACCGTACTACAACATAGTATATGAAATTTAGCAACGTTCTCTTGAGAACCGGGTTTTGACTAATAGCAAAACGAGTAGATAAGCAGGGGGATTTTTTGATGTCAAAATGTAGTTGTCAAAATTAGAAAAATTTGTGGATTATCTTTGATATCTTTGCCTACTTAGTCATAATGGGACAACACCTGAATTTTTTTATTGCTTTGTAGGGTGCCTACAAATGTGGGGTGTCTGATGTGTATTGAGGCATACAAACAAAACATAGGGTTTTTTTTGGATTAATGTTGTACTTTTTTCAAAACTCTGTAAACTGTACCTGGGGTCATCTTTTAAATTTTTTTTTTTTAAAAACTCATAAAACGTCATAAAGGGGTTTTTTTTCATTTTGGATTTTGGTGGGGGGGGATCAATATCGTTTTAACATTAACAACAAAAAAAAACCCCCATCCTGACCCTTTTCCCATTGATTTGACAATGCACCAAGCTTATCAAAACGGCGTGCCTTGTCAGTATCTAAAGAGTAATTTCCTTTTTAAAATGTTTTTTTTTTATTTCTGCAGAAAGGCAATCTCTTTAAATTGGGAAGTGAAAGGATATAAAAAAGTCATTAGCTGAAAAACCTGTGTGTGTCCCCATTTATGACCACCTTGAATAACTGTCAGCCGTCTTGACATTATTTTTGAAGGGACAACAGAAGCATTTCGGGTCTTTAGTATTTTGGCGGGAACAGGGGAAACAATGGATCTTTCTGTTTTTTTTTTTAAAAAACAAAACATGGAGCCCCATTTATAGAGGCACTAAGCCTTTGGTACTTATAAACTATACCTTTTTAAAAACCTTTGTCACACATAACCCGGGGCCCCGTGTGCAACGCTCGCAGAACATTTCCTCACTTTAAAAACCCTACCACCTTTTGGGAAAATCAAACCTTTTGGGGCCGGCCCGGAAATGATGACAAAATTCCCAAATTTTAAAGCATACACACAGTGCATGGTTAACACCATCCCCGAAGGGGGAAATTTGGCAAAAACCCTTTAAAGGTGGGGAAAAACGGGGCCGCCACACACACACACCACACCACACCTCCCCCCTTTGGGGAACCTCGATGGAGCTCGAGACAACCCCTCCCCCCCCCCCCCCCTTGGCGAAATCGGATGGAGCTGAACGAAAAAACCCGACCAAAAAAAAGAAAAAAATCCAAACAAAACCCTGCCCCCCGCCCCTACTTGACACAATGTTACTTTTTGTCTTTTGCTTCCCTTATTTTTTTTAGTTTTACCCCCTCTTACTCTCTGGTCGTTAAGAAAATTTTTACGCAATTGCAGGGACTGCGCACTTCTTGCTTTCGTTCTGTCACCCCTTTAAAACATTATTTGAAGGGCCCGTACTTTTGCTGACATTCCAAAGTCTTTTAAAATTAAATCTAGACCTTTCATGATAACAAAATCAACGCAGCCCCGATGAATTTTTCTCATACTTTTTTTAAACAATTGTATCAGGGTCGTGTTAAATTGCCCCTTTTCCCGGAAACCAGCCTTTTCAGTATCCATATAGTCTTTTTGGGGAAAAAAAATACTCAATGAAATCGTTTAAATGATACCTTTACCGCTTTTTCTTGGTGAATTCATTTTTTTTTTGCTCTTTAAAATTTTATCGTTTTCGAAAATGTTTCCCTTTCATTTTTAGTGTTGAATAAAATACTTGAAAACACATTTTGTTCGGTTTTTGGTGATATGATTGCCTTTTTATATTATGCGGGGGTGTGAATCTGATACTAAAAATTGCAGTTTTGTAAAGAATTAGAAGAACCAAAGAATTTAACTTTAATTCCTGACCCGTGGGGAAATTTTCATAGTACTTAAGATGTAGAGGGAGTCTTTTTAAAAATTTTCCCAGTGATCATGACTTATCTAGTTTTCACTGTGGGGAACTTTTTCATATGCCCCAAAAATGCTGTCTAACGCTTTACTATTGGAACACCCCTTACCTTTTTCTGCCCGTACTTTTTTGGGGTGTGGTGTTGAGAGGTGGGACATACTAACAGGGGAGATTAGAAACACACATTCCCCAAAAAATTAAAAAACACACCGGTTTAGGTATTGGAGAGGCGAGTGGCCCGAGATTAGGGGAAAAAAGTATACTAACCCGAAAGAATATAGTCTTTAAAAGGAGGAAGTTTACGGGAAAGTGAAAAGGGTTTTTTTATGCGTTATTATCGTTTTTTAACAGCGTTTTTGTTGTTGTGATGACAGGAAGATGGATGATGATTTTGCATCATCATATTATAATTTTTTTACTATTATTATTATATTTTTATTTTATTTTAGATTACTATGATGATGATGTATTTCTGTCTGAAGACTTTTTATGATTTTTTTTTATTTAAAAAGATTGGGGCTGATTTTGGGGAAGAAGTCAAAAATTGCAATGTTTAATAAAAAAAATTTAAAAAGTAAAGAAAAAAAAGTCGTTTGTAAATAATTGTTTAGTGAAATTCCATGGTTTTGTCTAAAGTGCCAAAAAACTTTTTGTTTGTTATAAAATCATGGGGCAATGAAGAAGATGTTGGGACTTTTTTTGGGGATTAACATGTATTTTTTTAAAATTGCGTTCACACAAGAAATCATCTCCCGCAGTGCTTTTGATCTACGTACAATTTTTAAAACAGCTGTCAAAGAATCTCCGTTGATGCTGTTTTTGTCCTTGTTGTTGTCACATACCATTATCACATCATCATATCATCATCTTTATTCAGGGCTTTACCACAACCACCATATCACTTCCCCTTTATTTTTTCTGCCGCCACCACCACCATTGTCTTCATTCTCCCTTATTTTTTGTTTTGTTCCCCCCCCCCCCCCAGTTTTACGTTGTTGGATATTTGAAGGGGTTAAGAGGGGTGTTGATCTTGGCCTTGAAATGAACTTGTTTTCTGGAGCCCTGGGAAATGAAAAGAATGACAGCCCTGGGATGCTTAGGGTCGGGGGGTATAGATCACTGCAAATACCTTGGACTATTTTACTGATGAGGTTCAAAGACCGAAATCCTCGCAAGGCTGGCAAACGTAGCAGCAATGGCGAAGCTCAAACCATCTGGAAAACCCAAACTCCTCCGGCCAAGGTCAAGCTAACTG
>CM054165.1:1435170-1440170 GCA_028751875.1 Rapana venosa | reverse complement strand
TACTTGATGAGCATGCACCTCCTACTGACCAGCTCGTCCCTGACAGACCCTGTGCGCCATGGTATACCCAAGACATCTTGATAGCGAAGCGAAAACGCCGGCAACTAGAATGGCAGTGGCGGAAGTCAAAAACCGAAATCAATAAACGCTTTTCCGAAACAAATAAATAAAGTCAAAACTCTTAATCCATTCAGCAAAGACGACTACTACTCTTCCCAAGTTCTCTGTACTACATCCATGAAATCTCTTTTTTCCCTCACCTCAAATCTCCTTGGATCTGCAAAACAATCCTCTGCCTAATACCCACAGCCTGTCTGAACTTCCATCCATATTTTCTGCCTTCTTTTCAGACAAAGTTCGAAACATACGCTCCAGACTGGATCAGACTCAATTCCAGCATGTGCCTCCTGATCCCAGTTCACTGGCACTCCTCTCTTTTCCTTCCATCCCACAAGTGAAAAAGAAATCATGACAATTCTGAAGGAAATGACTATAAAATCATGTGACCTTGATCCCATACCTGCTCTGTTTTCTCACAATGCCTTCCACAACTTGTACCTATTATCACTAAATAGTAAACTCATCTCTTGTGTCAGGAAATTTTCCATCAGCTCTTAAAACAGCAATAGTCACACCTCTACTGAAAAGCACGACCTCGATCCAAACATTCTGAAGAATTATAGGCCTGTCTCAAACTTACCCTTTGTCTCTAAAGTACTAGAAAAAGTTGTTCTCAAACAGCTAACAGTCGCCTTCATTCCAATGATCTCCTTCCACTTTTTCAATCTGCCTATCGCCCCAACCCCAGCACCGAAACCACCTAGTCCACACTTTAGATACACTTCTACTTGCTTCTGATGCAGGAAAAATCTCCCTCCTCACTCTTCTTGACTTATCTGCAGCCTTTGATACCATAGATCACTCAATTCTTCTTTCTCGCCACCAAAATGTTTGGTATTAACGGCACAGCCCTCACCTGTTTACTTCATACCTCACAGACAGGTTCCAGAAGTTATTGTAAACAAAATTCAATCAAAACCTGTCAAAATGGAATGTGGAGTCCCGCAGGGATCAGTCTGGGCCCTGTTCTCTTTACTCTCTACACTGCTCCACTCTCACATTAATAAACAACCACCATATTGCTCATCATTTCTATGCCGATGATACTCAGCTTCAGTGCAGTGATACTGTTGAAAACTTGCCTACCCTCCTGACAAATATGTCTACTGCCTTCAAGACATTCAAAACTGGATGACTCAGAACAAGTTACAACTTAATGCCGATAAAACCGAGCCATGCTCATAGGGGACCCAACATAACTTTCCTCTATCGCAAAAACTTCAATAGAATTCGGCAATACGTCAGTTCCTTTGTCCAACTCTGTGAAGTATTTAGGAGTAGTTCTTGACAACACACTCTCTATGAAAAAATTCATTACCCAGACTGCCAGTCTTGCTACTATCAATTACGGGCATAAGCGCGATTCGCAAGTATCTGTCCACTGATGCAACTTCCAAGCTTGTCACATCTCTCATTCTTTCACGTATAGACTACTGTATTTCTCTTTTGGCTGGCCTACCAGCATCATCTATCCACTTCTTCAACGCATACAAAACTCTGCAGCTCGACTGGTCCTAAGAAAGAAAAATCTGAACACATCATCCTCTTCTGCGATCTCTTCACTGGCTGCCAGTCTCTCAAGACTGGAGTATAAAATCAATACCCTCTGTTTCAAATGTCTCCACAAATCTGCACCTCTTATCTCTGTAAACTGTCTTCACCTGTTACACTCCATCCCGTTCCCTTCGTTCAGCCGCAGATACTTTGTGCTTTCGAACACCCAGATTCAAACAAACCACTGTTGGCCGTCGCTCCTTCTCTGTTTCTGGTCCATCCACCTGGAATGACCTCCCTCTTTCACTTCGCCAAAAGCCTTCACTTGATACCTTCAAATCCAGCCTCAAAACACACTTATTTCCTACCTGAGACTTTCCCCCCACATATCTGTCCCTAATTTTCAACAGCATTTTTCACCTTCTAAGTGTTGCTCGTGTGTGTGTGTGTGTGTGTGTGTGTGTGTGTGTGTGTGCGTGCGTGCGTGCGTGCGTGCGTGTGTGTGCGTCCATGGATTTGAAATCTTGAAATCTGTGATTCATTATGTTTAAGGAGAGTTGCATGCCTGTAAATGATTTGAGTGCAAGCGCTTCGATTTGTTTGTTTTTTACAAGATTCAGGCGCTATATAAATTCCATATATTATTTTTATTATATTATTATTATTATTGTTGTTGTTGTTGTTGTTGTTGTTGTTGTTGTTATTATTATTATTATTATTATTATTTATTATTATTATTATTATTATTATTATTATTATTATTATTATTATTATTATTATTATTATTATTATTATTATTATTATTATTATTATTATTATTATTTTTATTATCACATTTCATGTAAAAAAATCGTATATTAGCGTCTGCAAGGGTTTATTCATCTCATCTGCTCCCATAACCCCCTCCAGGGTCGTAGGGGCACTGCATTGACGAACGTTGCACCAGCTGGCTCCATTTGTGGCGGTTGTGGGCAAGTGCCTGGGTTGTGGAGAAGCTCTTCCCGGTCCATTCAGTGATGTTGTCTGCCCATTTCTTCTTCGGCCTGCCTCGCCTTCTCTTCCCCTGCACTGTTCCTTGCAGTGTGGTCTTGGAGAGCCCATCTGATCTTGTCATATGTCCATACCATCTGAGCTTCCTTTTCTTGACTGTGGTCAGCAGGTCTTTGTAGTGTTTTACTTGCTGGGTGATAGTTTGTAAATCTTGTTTGTTGGTAGTGTGGTCCGTGTATGAAATGCCAAGGAGTTTTCTGAGGCATCTCATCTCCAAAGCCTGGACCCGTCTTTGTAGATCTGCATTCAATGTCCAGGATTCGCATCAACAGAAGTATATACCGTACACTCCTTCACTTTTCTGTACCTTTTTAACCGTAAAAATCCTTCACTTTCCCCTTCGCTTGCTGCGATCCCTTGTGCCTACAAATCCAAAATTAACCAATTTACCGGGCCCCCGCTTTTTTCTTATTTGGGCCCTCATGGGGGGCTACCTCTCTTTTTTCGCCAAAATTATTTTATGACATTTTTAAAACCCTGCCTCAAGACATATTTATTCAAACCAAAGTTTCCCCCCCTTTTCAAAAATCAGAAATACCCCACCTTCACAAACCCTTCATACCCGCTGTATTGCCCTGGTGTGTGTGTGGGGTTGTGTGTGTTGTGTGTGTGTGTGTTTGTGTTTGTGGTGTGCTTTTGAAAAACTTTGACTATTGCAATTTTTTCATGATTTGGGTCTGCGCGTACAGGTTTGTAATATCTGTTTGAACATTGATTTTTTGTCTTTGGGTTGTAGACTGTGTAAGATTGGGTTGATGCATGCGCTTGATTTGTCTTTGAAATATCCCTATAAGCCCTTTTATTTTTTGTAAGTGGCCAGTGCAGCGGTAGTTCCCCTTGGCCTAAAGGAGATTTTCTGCTTTCCGATGGCTTGAGCTTCGCCATTTGCTACGTTTTGCGGGGTTTTCGATTTTTGCCTTCTTCATTAATTGTTCCAAGGTGCTTGAGTATCTACAACCTCAAGTTCTTTTCCACTGACTGTGATTTTGGTTGTTTGGCGGGGTTGTTTGTAAGTTTTTGTTTCTGGCATGATCCCCCATGCCGTAGCCTATTGGGGATGTTTTTCCAGGGGAATGGGTTTGGCATTCTTGTTCGTTCCGCCAGTCCATCGTTTCATCAAAAAACCCTGGGGTTTGGTGATTGTTCGCCTCCAAAAATGACTGGCCAGTGTGATTTTCTAAGGTTCAGTCATTATGCCTCAAGGGAAAACATTTTAAAAGTGATGGCGATAGGACGCCTTACGAACTCCCCCTTTAGGTATGAACCAGGGTTTATTCCTTAAAAATGGGGAAAACTTTTAAAAAAACGGTTTTCCAATTTAAACTAGGGCCCTTTCCTTTTTTAAAAGTAACATTGCATTCTTGTTTTACCCATGTTTTGTCATAATTCTGTTGTTGTTATATCACACGATGACAAAAGAAAAAGACAGGCAGCCACATGGTGTTCAAACCAGGACAGCACAGTTTACAAGAGTAGGCCATTGTGTGCCGGTGGGAATGGATGAAACAATTGACAAAATTGCATACACACGGGGACTGGAATTAAAAAAGCACATTAGTGCTTATTCCATTATTCTCGAAATAAAAGAGTAGATTAAAAAAATAGAACTAGGATGTGTGTAGCATTTTTTGTTGTTGTTTAGTTCGATTTTTTATATTTGCTTTTTTTGGTTGGTTACTTTCTTTTTTTATAGATCAGTCAGCATTGGTGGCAGAACGATCACAAACCTCTGCTTCGCAGATGACATTGATGGAATAGCAGGATCAGAAAAAGAGCTTGCCAGCCTAACAGAACACCCGAATAAGGCCTTCAAAACATACGGCATGGAAATCAGTGCAGAGAAGACCAAACTGATGACTAATAACACCAACGGCATTAGCACTGATATCAGGGTTAATGACCAGAAGCTGGAAACAGTTAAAAGCTTCAAGTACCTGGGAGCCATTGTATCAGACCAGGGGTCCAAGCCAGAAGTAGTATGCAGGACTGCACAGACAATAACAGCACTGTCAAAACTAAAAACCATCTGGAGAGATAAAAATATCTCACTTATCTCCAAGATCAGACTAATGCGCTCCCTTGTTATATCCATATTTCTGTATGCCTGTGAATCATGGACCCTGACTGCAGATTTGGAGAGAAGAGTACAGGCGGTGGAGATGAGATGCTTTCGGAGACTCCTTGGCATCTCCTACAAAGACCACATAAGCAACGAAAGCGTGCAAACAGAACCCAGCAAACCATTGGACCCTATGAAAAACCTTCTAACGATCGTGAAAAAGCGTAAGCTTAAATGGTATGGGCATGTCACAAATCCAAAGGACTTGCAAAGACAG
>CM054165.1:1427670-1432670 GCA_028751875.1 Rapana venosa | reverse complement strand
GGGGGGGGGAGGGGGAGAACTTTGTCAGAAACGGAGCTGTTGCAAGGGATGTGACGACATCTGGCAAAAGTTTAATGAAGGACTTCATCCATAGAGGCCGATAGAACAGTAACGACAGGAGGCAGCATTAGCACCCATTAACAACAAATCCAGTCTTGTTGTTGTTGTTCTTGTTGTTCATGTTGTTGTTGTTGTTGTTGTTCTTGTTCTTGTTGTTCTTGTTCTTGTTGTTGTTGTTCTTCTTCTTGTGTCTTCTTCTTGTCTTTCTTCTTCTTCTTCATGTTGTTGTTGTTGTTGTTGTTCATTTTCTCTTCTTCTTCTTCTTCTTCTTCTTCTTCTTTCTTTTCTTCTTCTTCTTCTTCTTTTCTTCTTCTTCTTCTTCTTCTTCTTCTTCTTCTTCTTCTTCTTCTTCTTCGCAATTGCTTCTTCGCAATTCTTCTCATCTTCATTGTTATATGCCGTCATTCCCTACAGCGCTATATCAATTCCATTTTCTTGTTCTTCTTGTTCCTCTTGTTCTTCTTGTTCTTCTTGTTGTTCTTCTTGTTGTTGTTCTTGTTGTTGTTGTTTCTTGTTGTTGTTGTTGTTGTTGTTGTTGTTGTTGTTCTTCTTCTTCTTCTTCTTCTTCTTCTTCTTCTTCTTCTTCTTCTTCTTCTTCTTCTTCTTCTTCTTCTTCTTCTTCTTCTTCTTCTTCTTCTTCTTCTTCTTCTTCTTCTTCTTCTCATCTTCATATGTTATATGCCGTCATTTCCTACAGCGCTATATCAATTCTTCTTGTTGTTGTTGTTTGTTGTTGTTGTTGTTGTTGTTGTTGTGTTCTTCTTCTTCTTCTTCTTCTTCTTTCTTCTTCTTCTTCTTCTTCTTCTTCTTCTTCTTCTTCTTCTTCTTCTTTTCTTCTTCTTCTTCTTCTTCTTCTTCTTCTTCTTCTTCTTCTTCTTCTCTTCCTCCTCCTCCTCCTCCTCCTCCTCCTCCTCCACCTCCTCCTCCTCCTTCTTCAAACGCCCAGACATCAACTATTTTTGTCAGTCACAATATGAGGGAACATTACCCGCGCTGCCATCCATTAAGCGTTTGACAAGTCAGGCCTAAGCACATTCGATTTGGTGCGAGGGAGAGAATCGTTATCTTTTTAAGTCTCTCTCGGAAACAAACAAACAAATAAAAAAAAAGGCAGGAGAATGGACTGAGAAGGCCGACAATAGACAAGAAGGAGATGACAGGGGAAGACAAAAAAAAAAAAGAAAAAAAAGGGAACAAGGCAGAAACAAAGAGAGGGATAGAAAAGAGGGAATTCCCAGCCCAAAATTTCCAGGAGGTGGGGATGGTATTCATACTGACAGGCTCCCTGCATCTCCCCAGGGTAGGGTGAATCCTTGTGAGTGTGAGACACTATGGGTTTTGGCCCTGTCTGACTGAATCAGATGTTTACTGAGGTCCTTATAGTCAGAGGCAGTTACTGAAAAAAAAGGAAAGTTAGGAGATAGGGGTGGGGAGCGCGGGGGGGGGGGGGGGGGGGGGGGGGTAGGGAAGGGGTAGGGGTAGGGGGTAGGGGTTAGGGCAATGTGTGTGTATGTGTGTGTTGTTATTTATGTATTTTATTTCTTCTTTTATATCGAGGATAATGGAATAAGCACTTATGTGCTTTTTAAAATTTTTTATACATCTAGTCCCCGTGTGTATGCGGTTTTGTCAAGTTTGTCATCCGTTCCCACCGGCACACAATGGCCTACTCTTACGAAAAGCGGAACAGGATTTAACGTGTGCGCAAGATGTCTGCGTGCGTTCGCTCATCTGAAGAACTTTTGGGGGAGAGTGGAGTCTGCACTGATGTTAACCCCAGGGGAAAATATCCCCTTGAATGGGAATCGAACCCGGGTCGTCAGATTACGAGCGCAATGTTCTGACCACTAGGCTATCCCGTCCCCCCTTCCCCCCCCACCGTGTGTGTGTGTGTGTGTGTGTGTGTGTGTGTGTGTGTGTGTGTGTTGTGTGAGTGTGTGTGTATATGTGTGTGTGTGTGTGTGTGTGTGTGTGTGAGTGTGAGTGTGTGTGTGTGTGTGAGTGTGTATGTGTGTGTGTGTGTTTGTGTGTGTGTGTGGAGTGTGTGTGTTGTGTGTGTGTGTGGTGTGTGTGTATGTGGGTGTGTGTGTGTGTGTGGTGTGTGTGTGTATGGTGTGTGTATGTGTGTGGGTGGTGTGTGTGGAGTGTGTGTGTGTGTGTATGTGTGTGAGTGTGTATGTGTATGTGTGTGGACTGTGTGTGTTGTGTGTGGGAGTGTGTGTGTGGTGTGTGTTGTGTGGTGTGGTGTGATTGTGTGTGTGTGGAGTGTGTGTGTTGTGTGTGTGTGGAGTGTGTGTGTGTGTGTGTGTGTTGTGTTTGTGTGTGTGTGTTGTTGTGTGTGGAGTGTGTGTGTTGATGTGTGTGTTGTGTGAGTGTGTGTGGTGTGTGTGTGTGTTGTGTGAGTGAGTGTGTGTGTTTTGTGTGCGTGTGGTGTGTGTTTGTGTGTGTGTGTGAGTGTGTATGTGTGTGTGTGTTGTTTATGTGTGTGTGTTTGTGTTGTGTGTGTGGTGTGTGTGGTGTATGTGTGGTATGTGAGTGAGTGTGTGTGTGTGTTGTATGGTGTGTGTTGTGTGAGTGTGTGTGTTTGTGTTGTGGAGTGTGTGGTGTGTATGTGTGTGTGGAGTGTGTGTGAGTGTGTGTGTGTGTGTTGTGTGTTGTGTGTTGTGTGAGTGTTGTGGTGTGTGTGTGTGTGTGTGTGTTGTGTGTGTGTGTGGTGTGTGTGTTGTGTGTGGAGTGTGTGTGTGTGTGTGTGTGTGTGTGGAGTGTGTGTGTGTGGTGAGTGTGTGTGGTGTGTGTGTGTGGTGTGTGTGATTGTGTGTATTGTGTTGTGTGTTGTGTTGTGTGAGTGTGTGAGTGTGTGTGGTGTGTGTGTTGTGTGTTTTTGTGAGTGTGTATGTGTGTGTGTGTTGTTTATGTGTGTGTGTTGTGTTTGTGTGTGTGGTGTGTGTGTGTGTATGTGTGGTATGTGAGTGAGTGTGTGTGTTGTATGTGTGTGTGTTGTGTGAGTGTGTGTGTTTGTGTTGTGTGAGTGTGTGGTGTGTATGTGTGTGTGGAGTGTGTGTGAGTGTGTGTGTGTGTTGTGTGTTTGTGTGTTGTGTGAGTGTGTGGTGTGTGTGTGTGTGTGTGTGTGTTGTTGTGTGTGTGTGTGTGTGGTGTGTGTGTTGTGTGTGGAGTGTGTGTGTGTGTGTGTGTGTGTGTGTGGAGTGTGTGTGTGTGTGAGTGTGTGTGTGTGTGTGTGTGGTGTGTGTGTTGTGTGTATTGTGTTGTGTGTTGTGTTGTGTGAGTGTGTGTGTGGTGTGTGTGTTGTGTGTTTTGTGTGTGTGTTGTGTTGTGTGTGTGTGGTGTGTGTGTGTGTGTGTATGTGTGTATGTGAGTGAGTGTGTGTGTGTTGTATGTGTGTGTGTTGTGTGTGTGTGTGTGTGTGTTGTGTGAGTGTGTGTGTTGAGTGTGTGGTGTGTGTGTGAGTGTGTATGTGTGTGTGTGTGTGGAGTGTGTGTGTGGAGAGTGTGTGTTTGTGTTGTGTGTGTGGAGTGTGTGAGTGTGTGTGTGTGGTGTGTGTGTGTGTTTGAGTGTGTATGTGTGTGTGTGTGTGTGTGTGTGTGTGTGTGGAGTGTGTGTGTGTGGTGTGTGTGTGTGAGTGTGGTGTGTGTGTGTGTTGTTGTTTTTTGCTGTGTGCGTGCTAAGGCAGGGTGATGGAGATGGAGATGTCTATTGAAAGCAGGAAAAGGGAACAGATGCAACTAGAGGGGCAGGTCATAACTCGGAAACAAAGTACTGTGTCTGGAGTCTGGATCAAATTATAGGATTTTGGCGAAGTGAGAAGGGGAGGTCATTCCAGACAGTTGGACTGGAAACAGAGAAAGAGCGACGGCCAACAGTGGATTGTTTAAATCCGGGCGTCTTTTTTATTTATTTATTTATTTCAAGGATAATGGAATAACCACTCGTGCTTTTTACATCCAGTCCCCATGTGTATGCAGTTTGAAAGCATGAAGCATCTGCAGCAGATATTTCCGATGGTTAATCTAAAATGCAAAAAAAGGTAAAGGTGTTCCATAACCTATAAGGTCGTAGGGGAGCTAAGGCGTCAGAGACCTCACTTCTCTAGGGGCCAGCATATTGAGGGCGGCGCCCATCTCCTCTCCCTCGCTGCTTTACCTTCCCTGACCCTAAAGAGGGCAGGTATATTTTCAGCTGGGTGAACTGGGGGAACTGTACTGAAGCCAAGGCGTGCAAACGGTCACCCATCCAAGAGGTAACCACGCTCGACGCTGCTTAACATTGGCTGGGGGAAAGCGAGTGCTCCAACCACTGAGCTATCCCGTCCCCAATCCAAAAGAGAAGAAGAAACCCCCCCCAGAAAAACCCAGAATGGCACGTTGTTCCCTGTGGTCAATTCAAGCAGAGGGACACATCCTTTCACATGGTGAACAAATAATGGGAGGCGGGACAGCCTGGTGGTTAGAGTGATACCCATTGCGCTCGTGATCTGCTGACACGGGTTCGAATCTCATTCAAGAGGATTTTTTTCTCTGGAGTTAACATCAATGCCGACTCCACTCTCCCCAAAAAGTCCTTCAGATGAGACTACAAACCGATGTCCCGTGTGCGAACGCGTGGAGAACATCTCGCGCACACGTTAAATCCTGTTCCGCTTTTCGGAAGAGCAGGCCATGATGTGCGGGTGGGAAGGGATGATAACACTGACAAAACTGCAGACACACGGGGACTGGATGTAAAAGAAAAGCACATGAGTGCTTATTCCATTATCCTCGAAATAGAATAATAAAATAAAAACAAAAAAGTGGCAAGAGTGTTTTCAAGATGGACCAGTGTCAGAAGCTGTGAGACATTACTCCTTATACATGTTATTGTTTTCTAAGACTGTTGACATTGCTGACATTTTGTATAAAATAACGTCACTGTTAATTAACGTCATG
>CM054165.1:1420170-1422670 GCA_028751875.1 Rapana venosa | reverse complement strand
GAGAGAGAGAGAGAGAGAGAGAGAGAGTATGTCCGACAGGAAATGTTTTCATTATAGCATTCTGGACAGGCCAAGTCAAGTCAAGTCAAGTCAAAATTTTATTTCCAGATGGTACGTTGAATGAGCAGTGCAGTTGCTTTTTTTTCCCATCAAGCCATCTATCTCAGAACAAATTTCTTAATGATAATACTGAAATACTACATCATTGCAACATTTACCAATAAAGTGTAGGGACAGCCAGCCAGCCAGCCAGCCAGAAAGACAGACAGACAGACAGAAAGACAGACAGAGAGGGAACAGAGGCACCGACAGAGAGACAGACATTTGAACAGAGAGGCAATGAAAAGACAGACACAGGCACACCTTCACCTTGACCTATCCCGTAGTCCTGTAGACCGTGGGGGCACCACTGAAGATTTTGCAACCAGCTTCCTCCACTCCCCGTGGTCCTCTGCTTTCTGTAGCAAATCGTTCCACTCAAGACCAGTCCACTCTCTGATGTTGTCTTCCCATCGTTTTCTCTGTCTGCCTCTTCGTCTCCCTCCTTGTACTGTTCCCTGTGGGACAGTCTTGGCCAGTCCAGATGTTCGTGTGACGTGCCCGTACCACTTTAGTTTGCGGGTTTTTTTAATCACTGAAGCCAGGAGCTTTTAATATAGCCCGATGAAGTTTTCAATCATGGTTTTCACTTCCTCGTTAGTTATGTGAAGAGACATATAATACATATAACAAAAATCAGACAAACACAGTGACAACAAGACATACGAGAGCATACAAAAACACATCCAAACCCATACAAAACCAAGCCAAACCAAACCAAAAAAACCCAGACAGACAAACAAACTGATATTAACACAGACGTCAGCAGAAACTGAAGCAGAGATCAGTGAGAACTTCCTCCTCTTCTTCATCGAACGCTCAGACAGTAACTATTGTTGTCTGTTATATACAGCGGAAATGCGTCACGCTGCCGTTAAGCGCCTCACAAGTCAGGCCCAGCCATCCGACTTCGGAATAGGAGAATTGTTATCTTTTAAGTGTTTCTGGGAAAAATAAAGGGCAGGAGAATGGACCAGGAAGGCAGAAAATAGACAAGGAGAGGGGTGACAGGAAGAAAAGGAAGAGACAGAAAGAAAGAGAGGGATAGAAAAGAGGAAAATTCTAGCACAGAATTTCCCGAATGTGGGGATGCTATTTATACTGACAGACCCCCATCTGGGGAGTGAGTACTACAGGTTACACATAAGGGTTAGGTTCCGGATCACGTAGTATCTTCTATAGAGTGTGAGACAGAAACATGTTTGGTGGTTTTCACAGATTGTGTAAAGTATGAAAAAATGCACTGTGTACTTGTTTTTTGGCGTGGTTGAGGCCATAGATTAACACCCGGTAGTGATGAGAAAGTGGGAATTGATCTTCAAATGAGGATTGCTTGTGTTCCTACAGTGTTGAGCCCGTGGTGAGGCAGCTAGCAGACCACAAAGAACTGAGGGGTACAGTGTTTGCTGAAAAATTTTAAAAGTTCAAACCTATCAAATTTATTAAAATTGTACTGATTTTTGAGTCAGGGGCTAGTCTTTCACAAAAAGTGGTTTTATTTCTGTGGATGCCTCAGTTCGTGCGTGCAGAACGAATGCAAGAGTAAGGAGGTAAAGGTAAAGGTAAAGGAGTCCCATAACCTATAAGGTCGTAGGGGAGTGAGGCGTAGAGACCTCACTTCTCTAGGGCCAGCATATTGAGGGCGGCGCCCATCTCCTCTCCCTCGCTGCTTTACCTTCCCTGACCCTAAAGAGGACAGGTACCCATTTACAGCTGGGTGAACTGGGGAAACTGTACTGAAGCCAAGGCGCTCAAACGGTCACCCATCCAAGTGGTAACCACGCTCGACGCTGCTTAACTTGGCTGGGGGAAAGCGAGTGCTCCGACCACTGAGCTATCCCGTCCCCGATGCAAGAGTGTGATATGGAAATAGAAGGAAAACTGCCAAAAGATAACCGTGGTGTGTAACCTATAGCTGAGGAAGGCTACACACCGGTATTAAAAAATCACTCTTTTCCTTCTGTTTTTCTATGTAGCTTTTATATTCATACCGCACGTACTAAGGCATCCACAGAAATAAAAACCACTTTTTGTGAAAGACTAGCCTCTGACTCAAAACTCATGTGATTTTGAACAAATTTGGTAGGTTTGAAATTTTTTAATTTTTCAGCAAACACTGTACCCCCTCAGTCCTTTGTCGTTTGCTAGCTTCCTTACCGCAATATGCATGCGCGGGGTCAACGCTGTAGGAATACAGGCAAACCTCATTTGATGGTTATTTCCAACTTTCTCGTGACTACCTGGTATTGCTCTATGTCCTCAATCCAAAAAACAAGTGCACAGTGCATCATTTCATGCTTTAAAAAATCTGTGAAAATCACCAACAGTTTTTTCCACTCACACTCTATACAAGATACTACTTGACCCCAAAATTAATACCGGTGTGTAGCCGAAGGCAGTG
>CM054165.1:1407670-1412670 GCA_028751875.1 Rapana venosa | reverse complement strand
AGCTAACTAACTGACAGACTGACTGACTGACTGACTGACTGACTGTTAGAGAATGGAGTGTATTGTGTTCTTTGTTTCTTTGTTGACTCATTCCCTCCTTCACCGCCATGCTGTTTCCCCTTCCTTGTAGCTAACTAACTAACTAACTAGCTAACTAACTGACAGACTGACTGACTGACTGACTGTTAGAGAATGGAGGGTACTGTGTTCTTTGTTTCTTTGCTGACTCATTCCCTCCTTCACCGCCATGCTGTTTCCCCTTCCTTGTAGCTAACTAACTAACTAACTAGCTAACTAACTGACAGACTGACTGACTGACTGACTGTTAGAGAATGGAGGGTACTGTGTTCTTTGTTTCTTTGCTGACTCATTCCCTCCTTCACCGCCATGCTGTTTCCCCTTCCTTGTAGCTAACTAACTAACTAACTAGCTAACTAACTGACAGACCTGACTGACTGACTGACTGTTAGAGAATGGAGGGTACTGTGTTCTTTGTTTCTTTGCTGACTCATTCCCTCCTTCACCGCCATGCTGTTTCCCCTTCCTTGTAGCTAACTAACTAACTAACTAGCTAACTAACTGACAGACTGACTGACTGACTGACTGACTGTTAGAGAATGGAGGGTATTGTGTTCTGTGTTTCTTTGCTGACTCATTCCCTCCTTCACCGCCATGCTGTTTCCCCTTCCTTGTAGCTAACTAACTAACTAACTAGCTAACTAACTGACAGACTGACTGACTGACTGACTGTTAGAGAATGGAGGGTATTGTGTTCTGTGTTTCTTTGCTGACTCATTCCTCCTTCACCGCCATGCTGTTTCCCTTCCTTGTAGCTAACTAACTAACTAACTAGCTAACTAACTGACAGACTGACTGACTGACTGACTGTTAGAGAATGGAGTGTATTGTGTTCTGTGTTTCTTTGCTGACTCATTCCCTCCTTCACCGCCATGCTGTTTCCCCTTCCTTGTAGCTAACTAACTAACTAACTAGCTAACTAACTGACTGACTGACTGACTGACTGACTGACTGTTAGAGAATGGAGGGTATTGTGTTCTGTGTTTCTTTGCTGACTCATTCCCTCCTTCACCGCCATGCTGTTTCCTCTTCCTTGTAGCTAACTAACTAACTAACTAGCTAACTAACTGACAGACTGACTGACTGACTGACTGTTAGAGAATGGAGGGTATTGTGTTCTGTGTTTCTTTGCTGACTCATTCCCTCCTTCACCGCCATGCTGTTTCCCCTTCCTTGTAGCTAACTAACTAACTAACTAGCTAACTAACTGACAGACTGACTGACTGACTGACTGTTAGAGAATGGAGGGTATTGTGTTCTGTGTTTCTTTGCTGACTCATTCCCTCCTTCACCGCCATGCTGTTTCCCCTTCCTTGTAGCTAACTAACTAACTAACTAGCTAACTAACTGACAGACTGACTGACTGACTGACTGTTAGAGAATGGAGGGTATTGTGTTCTGTGTTTCTTTGCTGACTCATTCCCTCCTTCACCGCCATGCTGTTTCCTCTTCCTTGTAGCTAACTAACTAACTAACTAGCTAACTAACTGACAGACTGACTGACTGACTGACTGTTAAGAGATGGAGGGTATTGTGTTCTGTGTTTCTTTGCTGACTCATTCCCTCCTTCACCGCCATGCTGTTTCCCCTTCCTTGTAGCTAACTAACTAACTAACTAGCTAACTAACTGACAGACTGACTGACTGACTGACTGTTAGAGAATGGAGGGTATTGTGTTCTGTGTTTCTTTGCTGACTCATTCCCTCCTTCACCGCCATGCTGTTTCCTCTTCCTTGTAGCGTGGGGTCAGCAATGGGGTTTGGAGTTTCTGCGTGCAATGTTTCTGCCGGTTTCTGCACAGGGAAGTGAGATGACATCGGAGTGGGAAGGAGGGAGGGAGGGAGGGAGGGAGGGAGAGAGAGAGAGAGAGATGAAGAGAAGATGTAGAGAGAGAGAGGGGAGAGACGAGAGAGAGAGAGAGAGACATGAGAGAGAGAGACATACGTACTCATACACTCTTGTCACACACACACACACACGCGCGCGCGCGCGCGCGCGCGCGCCACGCACACACGCACGCAAGCACGCAGCACGCACGCACGCACGGTGCACACACATACACCACGTGCGCGCGCAATAGGACACACGCACACACACACACACACACGCTCACACACAGACACATGCACACACACACACACACACACACACCACCACGCACGCAAACGCACGCACGCACGCACGCGACGCCACGCAACGCACCACACACACACACACACACACCACACACACACACACACACACACACACACACACACACACACACACACTGTCCTCCATTGTAATAGTCCATATTAAAAAGAATACCGGATCTGTAGAATTCTGATTCAGTAACTGAACGCTTTTTCTATTATTTTTACAAAACCGCATGCACACCTGGAACTGGATGTAAAAAAGGCACAGAACGCTTCTTCCATTCTCGGCAAATATAAAAGAGTTTACATGAAAACAACAACAACAACACACAACAACAACAACAAAACAACAACAAAACAACACAACAACAAAACAACAACAACAACAACAACAACAACAACAACAATAATAATAAAGACAGCCAGCTGCCTTTCTTAATTTTTGAAAGTGTTTCTAGCCAGTTTTTGCAGTCAGTATTTAACAACGCTAAAGGTTTTGTCTCAGACTTCTTCTAACGCTCAGACAGCAACTATTGCCGTTAAGCGCCTGACAAGTCAGGCCCAGCGCATTCGACTTCGGCGTGGGAGAGAATAGTCTGAAGTCTTTCTGGGGAAAAGAAAGGGCAGGAGAATGGACCGAGAAGGCAGAAACTAGACGAGGAAGAGGTGGCAGGAAGAAAAGGAACAAGACAGAAAGAAAGAGAGGGATAGAAAAGAGGGAACTTTTTGGGACAGAATTTCCAGAGGTTGGGGGCTATGTTTTTATTAATTTATTTATTCATTTATTTATGTATTTATTTCGAGGATAATGGAATAAACATTCATGTGCTTTTTTCATCCTGTCCCCGTGTGAAAGCAGTTTTGTACATTTTGTCATCCGTTCCCACCGGCACACAGTGGCCTACTTTTCCAAAAAGCGGAACGGGTTTTAACGTGTGCGCAAGGTGTTCTGCGTGCGTTGGTACACGGGGCCTCGGTTTATAGTCTCATCCGAAGGACTTTTTGGGGAGAATGGAGTCGGCACTGATGTTAACTCCAGAGGAAAAAAAATCCTCTTGAACGAGATTGGAACCCGGGTCAGCAGATCACGAATACATCACTCTAACCACCAGGCTGTTACCATAGCTTCATCCACCCAGCATCTCCACAGGGGAATATTTTCTCCATCAAAAGCTAGATCCAGAAAACTGAAGAATTTGTTTGACCCTTTTGTTGTTGTTGTTGTTGTTGTTGTTGTTGTTGTTTATTTGAGAGGTGGAGGAGAGGCCATGGTTTTCCTATCTTAACCAGCCTGCAGATGTCATTCAGGATGCAGCAGAACACACTGTGGGCCTTCTCTCCTCTCCACACCTCTGATGACCCATGTCCGTTGATTGTGTTCTTAAGAGCAACATCCGTTCACCGTGTCTTTTTCCGTGTTGGTTTAGGATGAGGGGGGTGGGGGTGTGGGGGGGTGGGGGTGGGTGGGTTGGGATAAGATTTTCGGTTTTTCCATTGTGCAACGGTGAAGTGATGAAGTCATATCCTTAGGCTAAGGAGTACTGAAGTGAGAATCTGTTGCTATTGTGATGGACATGAATTGAGCGCGCTTTATTCTCTGTCTGTCTGTCTGTCTGTCTGTCTCTGTCTCTCTGTCAGTCTCTGTCTGTCTGTCTGTCTCTCCACCCCCAAATAGATTAATTCTTTTGTTTTCTGTTCTTGATATAATTATCCTCAAATTTCAAGTATATTTTCTTATTAGCATGTAGTTAGTTGATGTTGCGCGTATGCGTAATATATATATAACAGCCAAGATGTTCTTGCCCTGCCAGGGTGTGTGTGTGTGTGTGTGTGTGGTGTTGTGTGTGGTGCGTGCGCGCGCGCGCGTTCGTGCACATTTGGACTTGACGGAACTATTACTTGTTACTGGTTGTATGACTGTGTAAGAATGAGTTGAGTGCAAGCGCTTTGATTTGTCTCTGCAAGATATAGCGCTATATAAATTCTATCTATTATCTATCTATCTATTATACTATCTATCTATTTATCATATCATATATATCTATCTATCTATATCTATTATCTATATCTATCTAATCTATATTATCATATTATTTTGTATTATTATCTGAATCATTATCTATCTATTAATCTATTATATCCTTATCAATTATCTATATGTGTGTTGTTGTTGTTGTGTGTGTGTGTGTGTGGTTGTGCGATTTGTAATGCATTATTGTTTTAAATGTATAAGTGTACTTTCCTTTTTTCAATGTTATCCTTGGTTAAGTTTTGTGTTGTTGTTGTTTTGTGGTGAATGGTATGGGTGTTTCTGTGGCTGGATTGGTTGTTGATGCTACTTTTTTTGTTCTTTGCTTCGTTTTGTTTGTTGGGTAAAAAAATTTGATTAGTTATTGACTTTAGTTGTTTTGGGCTTTTTTATTCTATTGATTTTTTTTCTGTGTGTTTTGTGTGTTGTTTTTTTTTCTGTTCTGTTGTTTTGGTTTGTTTGTTTGTTTGTCTGATGGGGTTTTATGTGGTTGTTTCTTTTTGTTTGGCTTTTTCTTTGTTTTTTGTTTCTCTTGTTTGTTGTCGTTGTTGTCGGGTTGGCTGTTGTCTATCGGCTATTTGGTTGATGTTGTTGTTGTAGTATTTAATTGTTTCGATATTGATTTTGTTTGAGATTTGTTGTTGTTGTGCTTTGTTATTGTTTGTTTTCATAATATGTCCCTGGTAAGGGCGGGGACTGGTTGTACAAAAAAGCACAAGTGTGCTTATTTATTATCCTCGAAATAATACAGTTTCATT
>CM054165.1:1390170-1400170 GCA_028751875.1 Rapana venosa | reverse complement strand
AACAACCGAATAGTCCCCCCTCAAAAAAGCAACAACAACCCCAAACCCAAACCAAAACAGAACCAAACAAAGCAAAACCACTATAAAATAAAGGAGAACAAACCACGTAAATAGTTTCATTTTGGCTAACAGAAAGAAACGGCAAAAGTTCTTTGTGCTTTTATGGGAGGCAACAGCAATAGTAAACTAGAGAGAAGAGAGAGAGAGAGAGAGGAGAGAGAGAGAGAGAGGAGAGAGAGAGAGAGAGAGAGAGAGAGAGAGAGGTGGGTGGGTATGCAAGTTACGTTTGCTAATAAGCAAGCCGGCACGCACACAAACGCTTAGACTCGCATAAATGCATAGACAAATTCTAAACCCGCAGTTTTCTATCGCTCACATTGTCGTGTGTTTACACAGAGGTCGGTGGTCTAGAGGTCACGCGCCTGCCTAGAAAGCCAACAGTCCGGGTCGGAAGTGTGCGGTGGTTCGATCCCCGTTTGGGCCCGAAACTGCCCCCACCCCTCCCCCGTCCATTAAACCATGAGTAGTAGCCTTGGTGCTAGTCTTTCAAATGAGACGATAAACCGAGGTCCTGTGTGTTACATATAATTATTTAGCGCACGTAAAAAGAACCCACGGCAACAAGAGAGTTGTCTCTGGTAGAATTCTGAAGAAGTAAGCCACTCTGATAGAGAAACAAAGACAGTGGCAGACAGGAAAACAAACAACAAAAAAAGGGTGGCGCTGCTCTTGTGGCGACACGCTCTTTCCCGGGGGACAACAGCCCGAATTTCATGCAGAGAAATCTTTTGTGACTTAAAGTGGTATGAAATGAAATGAAAATGCACACACTTTCACAATGATCTTGTTTTTATGAAGAGGAAATCCAGTCACCTTCATAGACAATTTCTTCTGCCTGTGCTTCACAATATTTGGGGATAGGAATGCCGTATACATTTGTAGCATAATGATAATATATGGAATATATATAGCGCTGAATCTTGTAAAACAAAGAAATCGAAGCACTTGCACTCAAATCACTTACACGCATGCAGCTTTCCTCAAATAACATAAGATATTTTAAATTTATGTACACATACACATACCCCCCCCCCCCCCCCCACACACACACACACACATGCACGCTTAGGTGGTGATGACGGAGATGAAGGATGCTGTTGAAAAGTAGAACAGATATGAGGGGAAAAGTGTCAGGTAGGAAGTAAGTACGTTTTGAGGCTGGATTTGAAGGTATCAAGAGAAGGCTTTTGGCGAAGCGAAAGAGGGAGATCATTCCAGGTGGATGGACCAGACACAGAGAAAGAGCAACGGCCAACAGTGGTTTGTTTTGAATCTGGGTGTTCGAAAGCACAAAGTGAGCGAAAGGAACGGGATGGAGTATACAGGTGAAGACAGTTACAGATATAAAGGGTGCAGATTTGTGAGGACATTTAAATAAGAGGGTATTGGCCTTATACTTCAGTCTTTGTGAGACAGGCAGCCAGTGAAGAGATCGCAGAAGAGGAGTGATGTGTTCAGATTTTTTTCTTTCTTAGGACCAGTCGAGCTGCAGAGTTTTGTATGTGTTGAAGAGAGTGAATGGATGATGCTGGAAGGCTAACCAAAAGAGAATTACAATAGTCTACACGTGAAAGAATGAGAGATGTGACAAGCTTGGAAGTTGCGTCAGTGGACAGATACTTGCGAATTGCGCTTATGCGCCGTAATTGATAGTAGCAAGACTGGCAGATCTGGGTGATGAATTTTTTCATAGAGAGTGTGTTGTCAAGAACTTCTCCTATATACTTCACAGCATTGGCCAAAGGAACTGTTGTATTGCCGAATTCTATTGAAGTTGTTGCGATGGAGGAAAGTTTATGTTGGGTCCCTATGAGCATGGCTTCGGTTTTATCAGCATGAAGTTGTAACTTGTTCTGAGTCATCCAGTTTTGAATGTCTTGAAGGCAGTAGGACATATTTGTCAGGAGGGAAGGCAAGTTTTCAACAGTATCGCTGCATTGAAGCTGAGTATCATCGGCATAGAAATGATGAACAATATGATGGTGGTTTATTATATGTGAGAGTGGAGCAGCGTAGAGATTGAAGAAAACAGGGGCCAGAACTTTGTTTGAATGTTTTGATATACAACTCCAACCCACCCACCAACCAGCCAACCCACCAACCAACCAACCAACCAACCAACCAACCAACCAACCAACCAACCAACCAACCACCAACCAGCCAACCAACCAACCAATCAACCAACTAACCAACCAACCAACCAACCAACCAGCCAACCAACCAACCACCCCACCCCCACACAACTAACCATCCACACCCCCCCCCCCACCCAACCCCCCCCATCCCCCCTACCCTCCCACCCAAACACACAAACACCCACCCAACCAACCAACCAATCAACCTACCTTGTTTCTTTTCCTCCTGTCACCACCTTCTTGTCTATTTTCTGCCTTCTTGGTCCATTCTCCTGCCTTTTTTCCCCTCTCCAGAAAGACTTTAAAAGATAAAAGATAACATTTCTCTCCCATGCCGAAGTTGGATGCGCTGGGCCTGACTTGTCAGGCGCATAACGGCAGCGTGACGCATTTTCGCTCATATGACAGACAACAGTAGCTGCTGTCTGAGCGTTCGATGACGATGACGTTGGAAGGACACAATCAATCATCAAAGGAAACGAGAAAGAATAGAGCCCATCACAGGATAGACAGCCTGGCGGTTAGAGTGATGCGCCCCTAACCTACTGACCCGGGTTCGAAGGTCATTCAAGAAGATTTTTTAAAATAATAATAATAATAATAATAAATGGAATGTATATAGCGTTCTATCTTGCACAGACAAATCAAAGCGCTTGCGCTCAACTCATTCTTACACAGTCACGCATCCAATAGCAAGTAATAGTTCTAACAAGTCCAAATGTACACACACACACACACACACACACACACACACACACACACACACACACACACACACACACACACACACACACACACACACACACACACAAGTGCTTATTCCCTTATCATCGATATAAAAGAATAAAATAGATAAAAAAAATAAAAAAAAATAAAAACACACACACACACACACAGAGGTTATACACTTTGGCAGGGTCATGGGATTTTTGGCTGTTGAAAAACAGGGATAGTTATGAAATGAAACATGAGAGGAAAATATCAGGTTTCAAACAAATATGTCTTGAGACTGGATTTAAAAGTGTCACAAGAAGGCCTTTGGCGAAGAGAGATAGGGAGGCCATTCCAAATCGATGGACCAGAAACAGAGAAAGGGCGACAGCCGACAGTGGACTGGCTGAATCTAGGTATTCGTAAGCATAAGGAACCTGCAGCAGAGCGAAGGGAACGAGAAGGAGTGTACAGGTAAAGACATTCACAGGGGTAGGAGGGTGCTGTTTTGTGAGACATTTGTAACAGAGAGTACTGGTCTTATAGTTTATTCTTTGTGGCACAGGCAGCCAGTGGAGAGATCGCAAGAGAGGGGTAATGTGCTCAGATTTTTTCTTTCTGAGGACTAGTCGAACTGCAGAGTTTTGAATCCGTTGAAGGGAGTAGATAGATGATGCTGGCAGACCAGCCAAAAGAGAATTGCAATAGTCCAGACGTGAGAGAATGAGAGATGCCACGAGTTTGGATGTTGCATCTGTGGACAGGTACTTTAGAATTGTACCAATACGCCGTAATTGATAGTAGCACGACTGGCAGGTCCGGGTGATGAATTTTGCCCCAGGAGTTAACATCAGTGCCGACTCCACTACCCCTAAAAGTCCTTTAGATGAGACTATAAACCGAGGCCCCGTGTGCGATCGCATACAGAACATCTTCCACCTTTTTGGAAAAGCAGGCCAGTGGGAACGGATGACAACATTTACAAAACCGCATGTACGCAGGGACTGGATGTAAAACAAAAAAAAGCACAGGGGCACTTATTTCATTATCCTCGAAATAAAAGAGTAGATACATAAAAGTAGTTGGATGATTTATGATACAGACTTTGCAAAAAAACTCATCTGATGCACTTGTGCTTGTGAATAGTTTTATGCATTCATGCACGACGGACGCTATTGCCCAGTGGTTAAGACCGTTCGCCTTCAATCCCATGGATCCATGAAGTCGGGGGTTCGAATCTCGGCGGCGTCTGGTGAATTAAGGGTGGGTTCTTTGTGATCTCCCAGGTCAGCTTCAAGTGCAGACCTGCCAGTGCCTTAATTTCCTTCGTGTATATTCACATGCAGAAGATTAAATATGCACGTTAAAGAACCCGTAGGTCATGTCAGCATTTTCCCCCCGTGGGGATGCCGGGGGTCTGTCAGTAAAGATAACAACAAGCAGAGCACAGTACAACACAGCACAACGAGATACAACACAGCACAACAAACAACAGAGCAGCACAACACAATGCAATGTAGCGCAGTACAACACAACACAATACAGTACAATACAAAACAATACAGCACAAAGCAATTCGATAGAATACAATACAATACAAACACAACCCATTTTGTGAACTTTTATTTATTTATTTATTTATTTATTTTTAACAACATCTTCTTCTTCTTCTTCTTCTTCTTCTTCTTCTTTTTTCTTCTTCTTCTTATCATCATCATCATCATTATTCTTCTTCTTCTTCTTCTTCTTCTTCTTTTTATATTATTATTATTATTATTATTATTATTGTTATTATTAACCAAAAGAGAACGAAAGCACAAATACGGCACACCACACTTTTTCCACACCTTTCTCTCCCCGGTAACATAAGTCTGTAGAAATCAACCATCACCAGCTTTTTTATTTTCTCTCAAATACCCCCCCCCCCCCCCCTCCCCTCCTACGCCCCACATTCACCCAGCCCCCCCCCCCCCCCCCCCCCCCCCCCCCCTTCTCCACTTCTTTCGTTCTGTGTCTGCGCGTGCTTTATGCAAATCAGGCAACCGCGCTCCTCCAATCAGAGCGAAGAGGAAGAAGTCACGTGACTGAATGCCAGCCGAGAGACAAGCAGGAGAGGAGTGTCGGCCATTAAGCTGGCTGCCTGTGTTCGGCACTGCGCGCGTGTGTCTTTCAGGCTTCTGATTTTCTGCCTGCCTGTCTGTCTGTCTGTCCGTTTGTCTGTCTGTCCGTCTGGGGTGGACAATGTGTGATGTGATTTTGGATTCTTGAGATTTTGTACATGACCAGGTGAGTGTGTGTGTATGTGTTTTGTTATTGTTTTTTTCCTGTCTTATTTCATTCTTGTGGGTGTTTTTTTTTTTTTTTTTTTTACCTTGAAAAGCGTATTCAGTTTTCATCAATAGAAAGAATTCTCACTTTTATTTATGAACTTATTTATTTTTTTTAGATGTTGTCATTTTTTTTCTCTATGCTGAAGTTTGCATAAATATCTCCTAAAACCTGCCTCTCGAATTAAAGTTTTGGGGGAACAAAATACTTCTTGCTTTTATACACCAAGCTAAAAAATTCAACAGCTCTGTTATTCAGCTACAAAATAATATTATGAATACTAACGCAAAAAAGCTAAGATACTGAGTGATAGTTGTCTTAGATTTAAGTAGAAACAAGATGATGAGGGTCAGAAATACTTCAAAATAACGGTTCACTTCATGTGTTTGAAAATCTACTCTCTGCTGGAAGCCGGTTCTGAATTCTGAGGAAAAACAGGACTGTGGGTGTCAGCCATTTTGTCTGATGAGCGAAGCAGACGACAGACAAGAGAGAATCGAAGAACAAAGCAAAGCATCAGTTTGTGACACTAGACAAGGAATTTAAAAAAAAGAAACCGTTAAATTTCTGTCTTCCTAACGAAGAATCAGTGTGTGTGTGTGTATGGGATATTTCATAAATGATACACCCCGTTTGACAAGGAAGCAGACAGGAATACGAAACTCGGATGTAATTATCAAGAGCAGGGAACTTTATGTAGGTTACAAGCAAAACTGAGGCTGATCGGCAAGTAAATATTTTCCATATAAACTAGTACAACACCAGTATCGCAGACCCAGACTGCCATTTCCTTCACCTGAGCTTTTTTCCATCCATCCATAAATGGACACCAACGCACGCACACACACGCACGCGCGCGCACGCACACAAACAGAGGGTTATCGTGACAAATTGCATACTTAATTCTACCATATGACTCATTAAAAAGCATTGGGGAGAAAATATCTTGTTTATTATGCAAAATCAAATTTCTCTGTTTCTCTCTGTCTGTGTTTGTCTCCGTCCGTCCGTATGTCTGTGTGTCTATCGGTATGTCTGTCTGTGTGTCTCTCTGTCTGTCTCTCTCTGTGTCTCTCTCTTTCAATTGTAGAGCGTTTATTAACGCTTTCAGGCAAAGATTGAATGACTGCTCATGGCAGCTATAGTGTGGTCATACACAAAGCAGTGAAAGATTTCAAATGTACAGACAATTTATAAGTTCACACGATATCAAACCTTATCTAAAGCTTGATATGGACATACATTTGAAAAGAATTATGTTAAAGTTAAGACTTGGCGTATCAGATATAAATGCTCATAACTTCAGATACAGAGAACATGATATTGATGACCTCAGGCTGTTATGCCCATTATGTAAGCAAGCACCGGAGGATGAAGTACATTTTGTGTTGCGCTGTCCAGTATTAGAGGATGTTAGGCAGAACTACATCCCTGTTAAATATAGTAGACAGCCTAATTTATTTAGAGTCTGTTTACTCCTGGCATCAAGTCATCCTGAGGTTGTGCGCAGCCTCACTTTATATTTGTGTAAAGCTTTCAGAATAAGAAAGATATTGTCATCCTAAGTCATATTTTTGTAACTCACTTTTTTGTTATACAATTACAACAACATTTTGTCGTTACTATTGCTTTTACCCCCACCAAAACACTAAGCAGTTCAGCAGCCCCCTTCATGTATGGGCCAAAGGCCTTTTTGGGAATAAATGTTTCGAGTTCTCTCTTCTCTCTCTCTCTCTCTCTCTCTCTCTCTTCTCTCTCTCTCTCTCATCTCTCTCCTCTCTCTCTCTCTCTCTCTCTCTCTCTCTCTCTCTCAACAATTGCTTTTCCGACTACCTTCCAAATAATTGCGGTGCTCTGCAGGGGGTCTGTTTTTGGTCTGTTGCTGTTCTCTCTCTAATTCAATGGGGGGACGGGACAGCCTGGTGGTTAGAGTGATGTATTCGTGATCTGCTGACCCGGGTTCGAATCTCGTTCAAGAGGATTTTCCCTCCGGAGTTAACATCAGTGCCAAATCCACTTCCCCTAAAAGTCCTTTGGATGAGACTATAAACCGAGGTCCCGTGCGCGAACGCACGCAAAACATCTTGCGCACACGTTAAAACCCGTTCCACTTTTCCGAAGAGTAGGCCATTTTGTGCCGGTGGGAACAGATGAAAAAATTGACAAAACTGCTGACAAACGAGGAGTGAAATGTAAAAACCCCCACATGAGAGCTTATTCCATTATCCTCGAAATAAAAAGATAAAATGGAAAAAACAAACGGCTTGCCTTTATATCCCGACGTCTTGTGAACTATTTCCTGAAGGTGCCACCATAGACACTGCCGATAACCATCAGGCGTTTCGAGTTACGCCAGAAAATATAGGTACTCTCACGAAACAGACACATATGAATCACATGGCCTTTAATCCTCCGAGAACAAAACTCAGGCTTATTTCAAGTCGACAAAATCATCAACATCTTAAGAATATCGACGAACCACCTCTCTGTATAAATAATGATGTAGTAGAAGAGATTTCAAGTCATCAACTGTTAGGAGTAACTATTGACAACATATACCTTGTCAGAAAATATAAAAATTTTGTCTAAAAATATTGCCTCACGAATATTTCATCTGTGTCAAATAAAACATGTTCTGTCTTTGCAAGCTAGAAAAGTATTTTTTGTTATTCATATATTCAGTCAAACATAGATTATGCTCCCACATTTTCTGATCTAACAAGCAACAGCTTAATTAAGTCTGTGACTAGAATCCAAAAACGTGCTGTTAAAGTTGTACAAAAGAGGCCATTTTTCTTTACAGACGCTGATTATAGAAATAACGACATCCTTCCCTTAAATTCAGAATCACTTTTAAAAAAAAGAAGAGTTCTAATGCATAAATTTTCCATGGTATTGTCCCCTTGTCATTGACAGACATGTTTACGACAAATGCATTTAGACATTCCCACATGATTAATCTCCCTTTGCCTAGAATCAAACTCTATAAATCAGGTCTGTTAAATTCTGGAAGCTGGCTCTGGAACATACTCCCTGTCTTTAAAACATTGCGCACGCAGTCTGACGACCCGGGTTCGAATCCCGTTCAAGATGATTTTTCCTCTGGAGTTAACATCAGTGACGACTCCACTCTCCCCAAAAGACCTTCGGATGAGACTATAAACCGAGGTCCTGTGTGTGAACGTACGCAGAACATCTTGCGCACACGTTAAATCCTGTTCCACTTTTCGTAAGAGTAGGCTATCGTGTGCCGGTGGGAACAAATGGCAAAATTTACAAAACTGCATACACACGGAGACTGGATATAAAAAAGCACACGAGTGCTTATTCCACTATGCTCGAATGAAAAGAATAAATAGATAAACAAATAAAATGAAACAAACAATAAAAGATTAAAAACACAGTATCATGACATTGTGAATGGAAAACACAAATCTGGCGTCACTCACCCCCCCTCCCAATGTATTGATAATGTTTCTGAATAGTTATGCTTATCTCACTTTATTATCTGTCTGTTGGTGTGTCAGTTTGCCTGTCGGTTTGCCAACCTGTCTGTTCGTGCGTCTGTCTGTACACAACTGTGTCTGCCAGCCTGAAAGCTGTTTGTCTGTCTAACCCCATCTCTTTCTCTCTTTCCTTTCTTTCTTATCTTCCCCTTCCCCATTTCTGTTTCTTTTAAGTTTTTTTTTCTCTCCCTGAATTATTCTTGAAATACATGATGTAAAATTACTTAAATTTATTGATGGAGCAAAGATTTGTTATTTGTATTTTCACACCAAATATTTTTGATGACTTTTTAAATTACATTATTTGAACACAAACACCTCTCTCTCCGTCTCTGTCTCTGACTCTGTCTGTCTGTCTCTCTCTTCTTTATCCCCTCCTCCACCTTTTCCTCCTCCTTCTGCTGCTGCTGCTGCTCCTCCTCCTCCTCTTCCTAGTTCTTCTTCTTCTTCTTCTTCTTCTTCTTCTTCTTCTTCTTCTCTTCTCTTCTTCTTCTTCTCTTCTTCTTCTTTCTTCTTCTTCTTCTTCTTTCTTCTTCTTCTTCTTCTTCTTCTTTCTTCTTCTTCTTCCTTCTTCTTCTTCTTCTTTCTTCTTCTGTTCCTCCTCCTCTTCCTCCTCTTCCTTCGTCTTCTTCTTCTTTCCTCTTTGCATTCTTCTTTTGGTTCTTTCTTTCTTTCTTTTCTTTCTTTCGTTCTTTCTTTCTTTCTTTTCTTTCTTTCATCATCATCATCATCATCATCATCATCATCATCATCATCATCATCATCATCATCATCATCATCTTCTTCTTCTTCTTCCTCTTGTTGTTGTTGTTGTTGTTGTTGTTCTTCTTCTTCTTCTTGTTCTTTTTCTTGTTCTTGTTCTTGTTCTTGTTCTTGTTCTTCTTGTTCTTCTTCTTCTTCTTCTTCTTCTTCTTAATTCCTCTTCTTCTTCTTCTTCTTCTTCTTAATTTTTCTTCTTCTTCTTCTTCTTAATTCCTCTTCTTCTTCTTCTTCTTCTTCTTCTTCTTCTTCTTCTTCTTCTTCTTCTTTCTTCTTCTTCTTCTTCTTCTTCTTTCGGCATCTTCACGGCAATAGTTACGCTCCTCAGGGGCTGTAACGACTGTTCTTCCTTCTTGCTCTGTTCTTTCTTTGTTTGTTTCTTCTGTGATGTCTTTCTTCTTCCTGGCACCTCTCTGTTTCTCTCATTTTGATCTTCCTATTTTATTCTGTCTCTAATTGCTTTTTCCCAAAATAATTGTACTTGCTTAAGTATTTATTCAT
>CM054165.1:1375170-1382670 GCA_028751875.1 Rapana venosa | reverse complement strand
CGATGACCTCCGTTAGCAGAGGAGGCAGCTGCTGTTTTGGAAACTGGGCAGAAATTTGATTATAGTGGAGATGCCTTGCCCACAGTACATCCCCACTCTCTCAGGCCAAGTGAGCATAAGGACAGTCAGCGTTGGAGATGCTCTCCAAAGGCCAACCAGCCCCCAGGGCTGCAGCACATAAGGACTGTGCGAGTCAAGCCTCCTAGTCAGAGAGTCAGGGTCGATCACTAAAGACTAAGCTGTAAAGTGGAATTCCATGAGTGGGAAAGCCACTGGTCATACAGCTTCTACTACTACTACTACTACCACCACCTCCACCATGATCACCATCATCACAATTATTCCCCAGCAAGCTAATTGAGAAATCCTCTCCTCCGATCCTCTCCCTTCCCTAACCTTGGCCTGTCAGACAGACAGAAAGACAGGCAGACAGGCAGACAGACAGACGGACGGACAGACAGACGGACCGACGGACAGACAGGCAGACAGGCAGGCAGGCAGACAGGCAGACAGGTAGACGAACAGACGGACGGACGGACAGGCAGACAGACAGACGGACGGACAGACAGACATACATACAGGCAGACAGACATACAGGCAGACAGGCAGACAGACGGACGGACACACAGACAGACAGACAGACAGGCAGGCAGGCAAACAGGCAGACAGACAGACGGACGGACAGACAGACAGACAGACAGGCAGACAGACAGACGGGACAGACAGACACACAGACAGACATACATACATACAGACAGACGGACGGACAGACAGACAGACAGACAGACAGACAGACAGACGGACAGACGGACACACAGACAGACATACAGGCAGACTGACAGACAGACAAACAGGCAGACGGACAGACAGACAGACAGACAGACAGACAGACAAACAGACGGACAGACAGACACACAGGCAGACAGACAGACGGACAGGCAGACAGACAGACAGACAGGCAGACAGACAGACAGAAAGACAGGCAGACGGACGGACAGACAGACAGACAGACTTTGAATGTGGGCTGATAGGATTGGACTAAGGGCAGGAGAGGGGTGAGGGCAGCAGCTAGCTGACTGACTGGCTGACTGACTGACTGGCTGTAGGTGTAGAATGATAATTATGGCTGCAGTGACCTTTCCCTGCCCCAGCACTCCCCATCCCTCCCTCCCTCCCTCCCTCCCTCCCGCTATGCAGACAGTCATCATGCTCCCCCCCTCAACTGCATGCCTGAAACTAGTGAAAGGTTGGAATGATAATCATCTCTCTCTGCCTCTGTTTCTCTCTCTGTCTGTCTGTCTGTCTGTCTCTCTCTCTCTCTCTGCCTCTGTTTCTCTCTCTGTCTCTGTTTCTCTCTCTGGCTCTTTCTCTCTGGCTCTCTCTCTCTCTCTCTCTCTCTGTCTCTCTCTCTCTCTCTTTCTCTCTCTCTCTCTCTCTCTCTCTCTCTCTCTCTCTCTCTCTCTCTCTCTCTCTCTCTCACTTTCTTTCTCTCTCTGTGATGAAAAAAGTATGCCAATAATTATCTGTAACCTTTGAGAATAAAGACTCTTTCCCTCTCTCTATTTATCTCTGTCTCTATCTCTCTCTATCTCTCTCTATAATAGAATTCGGCAATGCGTCAGTTCCTTTGGCCAACTCTGTGAAGTATTTAGGAGTAGTTCTTGACACCACACTCTCTATGAAAAAAAGTCATCATCCAGACCTGCCAGTCTTGCTACTATCAATTACGGCGCATAAGCGCGATTCGCAAGTATCTGTCTACTGACGCAACTTCCAAGCTTGTCACATCTCTCATTCTTTCACGTTTAGACTACTGTAATTCTCTTTTGGTTGGCCTACCAGCATCATCCATCCACTCTCTTCAACGCATACAAATCTCTGAGCTCTGAGCTCAACTGGTCCTAAGAAAGAAAAAATCTGAACACATCACTCCTCTTCTGCGATCTCTTTACTGGCTGCCTATCTCACAAAGACTGGAGTATAAGATCAATACCCTCTGTTTCAAATGTCTCCACAAATCTGCACCCTCTTATCTCTGTAGCTGTCTTCATCTGTATACTCCATCCCGTTCCCTTCGTTCAGCCGCAGTTACTTTGTGCTTTCGAACACCCAGATTCAAACAAACCACTGTTGGCCGTCGCTCTTTCTCTATTTCTGGTCCATCCACCTGGAATGACCTCCCCCTTTCACTTCGCCAAAAGCCTTCATTTGATACCTTAAAATCCACCTCAAAAACACACCATATTTACCGAACTTTCCCCCATCTGTTCCAAATTTTTTAACAGCACCCTTCACCTCCAAACGTTTTTCAGAGTGTGTGTTGTGTTGCGTGTGCTTTTTGCGTGTGCGTGTGCGTGTGCGTGGTATGTCGTGCGGGCGCGCGCGCGCAGGATTTAAAAAATTTTTTTAAAAGTTTAAGAGAGTTGCATGGTGAAAATGATTTGAGTGCAACGCTTGATTGTTTTTTTTTTTACAAGATTCGCGCTTATAAATTCCATATTTTTTATAATAATTATCTATTATTACTATCATTACTATCATCTACTATCTATCTATCTACTATCTACATCTATTATCTATCTATCTATCTATCTATATCTATCTATTATCTATCTATCTACCTATCTATCTTCTCTCTATCATCTTCTATCTATCTATTATTTACTATCTACTATTTTTTCTATCTTCTATCTATCTATCTACTATCAGGGGAGTTAGGTTTGTTTAGATGGCTAAATAAGGGTAGAGTATAAGGGGGTTTATACAGTATGCGCACAATTGATAGATTGTAGGGGAAAGGGTGACCCAGCAATTCAGAAAGGGAGTTTTATTTTCTAAGGCATTTTTATTTTATTAGGTAAATTCCCTGTATTTTGTAAAATGAAATGGATATTATCTTAAAATTTTTTGACAAATTTGATTTGGAGTATTGATTGTTTGTGACAAACTTTTTCTACAAACAACACTGTAACGATTTCCTTGTCCATTAGTAAGGAGTGTGTCGATGCGAAGTTCATTTTTTTTTTCTGGAAATTTTTGGGGGGGTTTTCAAGGGGGGTGGAGTTGTCTGAAGTTGTTTAAAAAGTCTGAAGTTTTCAGAAGGTCTGAAGTTGTCTAAAAGAAAAGAGGTTGTTAAAAGAGTCTGAAGTTTCTAAGAGAGGTGAAGTTGTCTAAGAGAGTCGAAGTTGTCTAAGAGAGTCTGAGTTGTCCAAAAACTGAAGTTGTCCCAAGAGGCCTGAAGTTTTATAAGGGTTTGAATTGCTAGAAAAGTTGAAGAGGTCTGAAGTTGGCTAAAAAGAGTTGAATTTTTCTAAGAGAGTAAATTGTCTAGAGAAACGAAATTGCCCAAGAGTTGAAGTTGATAAGGGGTTTGAAGTTGTTAAGAGAAGCAGAAGAGGGCTAAGTTTTCTAAGAGGTCTGAAAATTGCTAAGAGAGTCTAGGTTCTAGAAAACTGAAGTTTAGGAGGTCTGAAGTTTTTATGAGAGGTTTAAATTGTCTAGAAGAAGTCTAGAAAGGGGCTGAAGGTTAAAAAGGTTAAATTTTCTCGATCTGGATTGCAGAGAAGAAGAAATTTCTAAAGGCTGAAGTTGTAAGAGAGTTTGAATTTTCAGAAGAATCTGAAGAGGGCAAAATTGTCTAAGAGAGTCTGAAGTTGTCAAGAGATCTGGGGTTGCAGAAGAATTTGAAGGTTTTCTAAGAGAGTTGAAGTTGTCTAAAAGTCTGGGGGTTTTTTGAAGAAGTGGGGGGTTGTCTAAGAAGTACCTTGAGTTGCCAGAGAGGTCTGAAGAGTCTAAGAGATGTGAAGTTTTCTTTGGGGAATTGAATTTTCTAGGAGGTCTGAAGTTGTCAAGAAGTTGGAGTTTTCTTTAGGAAACGAAGTTTCTAAGAGGTCAAGTTTTTAAAGAAATGGGGGTTCCTTTAGGACTAAAATTGTCTAGAGGAGCATGGGGTTGTCTAAAGATTTTATGTTGTGTAAAAGTCTGTGTTTTCCCCAAGAGAGTCTAAGGGGTCAGGAGAGCGGGGCGTCTAAGAGAGCTAGGCGTTTTAGAGGACTCGGGGCTGTTTGGGGCTGTCTGGAAGGGTCTGGAAGGGTCTGGGGGGGTCTGGAATTCAACATTGGTGCTGACTCTATTCCCTTGCAGGCCCTTGGGATGAGACTATTAATCGAGGTCCTTTTCACACCACACCACACTACACACAACACACACACACTACACACATACTACATATACACACACACTACACATACACACTACACACATACTACACACACACACTACACTACACACACACACACACACACACACACACACACACACACACACACACACACACACACACACACACACACCACACACACACACACTACACACACACACCACACACACACACACACTACACACACTCACACACCACACACTACACACACCCACACACACACACACACACACCACACACACACACCACACACACACAACACCACACACACCCACACCCCACACACCACCACACTACCCACACACCCCCCCCCCCCCCCCCCCCCACCACACACACACAACACCACAGAGCCAACTATAGCCTCGTGGCGTGGCTAACGTGAACATACCCAGCGTGCAGGTTGTGACAAATGGACTCCGCCAAACTCAACCTGACAACGACAAACTCTCTAAAGAAGAAGAAACAAAAATCAGTAGAATATACCCTTAGGAGTCTTCTTCTTCTGTTCTTCTTTTCTCATTCGCTTTTTACACTGTCAGATTTTCGAAAAATAATGTCCAGTCCTTTCCAGCTCCTCTCGTGGGTCGTACAGCTTGGTTTGCAGGGTTATCTCCGTCAGCCACACAACAATCTTCTTCCTCAGGTCGCTGCTGTATAGCGTGGATGATCTTTGAAGGATGTGCTCGCCAGTCTGGTCTTTCTTTACCCACAGACACACAGGGGAGAAGGAAGGTTGGGGTGGGTGGGGTGGGGGGGAGTTTTCAGGAACAAACCGAACCGACTGATATCTCCCTCCCCCCTACCAAACCAACCTCTGTGTACTGTCTGGTTGGTCAAATCCCATGGCGCTCTCTTCATAGCTAATAATATAAGCCTGCTCACTTTTTTGCTGGGTTCCGATCCGTTTCACTTTTTGGGGGGTGGGAGGAGTGGAGGCGGGGGTGGGAGGGTGGGGGGGGGGGGGTGGCGGGGGAGTGGGGTTAGGGGGTAGGGGAGTCGGATTAAGGGTAACGTGAGAAGGGGAGGGGTAGGGGTAGGGGGAGAAAGAGAAGGACTAAATGACTGGGCCGCTACATAGACAGAATAATACATACGAGAAGAAGTCGGGAATCACACAGATTAATGACCACATACACCACCATCACACTCATCACCACTCAGCACACATCATCATCATCCATCATCCCACCGCACCATCCATCACCACACCACCACCACCACCAAACCACACCACACACCACCACACACCACCACCACCACCACCACCACACCACATCCACCACCACCACCACCACCACCACCACCACCACCACCACCACCACCACCACCACCACACCACCACACCACCACCACCACCACCACCACCACACCACCACCATCACCATCATCACCACCACCACCACCACCACCACCCCCACCACCACCACCACCACCACCACCACACCACCACCACCACCACCACCATCCTTATCCTCACCACCACCACCACCACCACCACCACCACCACCACCACCACCACCACCACCACCATCCTTATCCTCACACACCACCACCACCACCACCACCACCACCACCACCACCACCACCACCACACCACCACCATCATCACCATTGTTGCTGAAGCGATGTCCCCACAGCTGTCCTGCAGACAGACGTCCAGTGATGACCAAATCCAATGTGGAACCCCTGGGCTGATCTCTGTGAAGGGGGTTTCACGCCAGATCAGGGGAGGGTGGGGGGTGAGGGAGGGTCGGAAGGAGGGAGGGAGGGAGGGAGGGAAGGGGGGGGGGTAGGGTAAGTGACAGATTCCAGACACGTAGCTGACTTTCCGCTGACCTTTGCCCTCTCACCCTTTCTCCATAGCAATCCCAGGGTTCTGCCTGGCTTTGCTGTACACAGCCTAACTCCAGCTTTTAGTCCATGTCCCTTTTCCTTAGTGCAGCGTTTAGGGGACGGGACAGCCTAGTGGTTAGAACATTGCGCTGGCAATCTGACGACCCGGGATCGATTCCCGTTCAAGGGGGATATTTTCCCCTGGAGTTAACGTCAGTGCAGACTCCACTCTCCCCAAAAAGTCTTTTGAATGAGACTATAAACCGAGGCCCCGTGTGCGAACGCACGCAGAACATCCTACGCACACGTTAAGTCCTGTTCCGCTTTTCGTAAGAGGTAGGCCATTGTGTGCCGATGGGAACGGATGACAGAATTTACAAAAACCGCATACACACGGGGAATGGATGTAAAAAAGCACATAAGTGCTTGTTCCATTTTCCTCGATATAAAAGAATAAAAAAAAAATTAAAAATAAAAACAAGCTAAGGTTATACAGCATCGAGCGTGGTTACCAAGTGGATGGGTGATAGTTTACGCGCCTTGACTTCAATACAGTTCCCCATCTCACCTCACCTCACCTCACCTCACCTATCCCGTAGTTCTGTTGACCGTGGGGGCACCACTGAAGATGTTCTAACCAGCTTCCTCCACTCCCCGTGGCTCTCTGCTTTCTGTAGCAAATCGTTCCCTTCAACTCTCTGATGTTGTCTTCCCATCGTTTTCTCTCCCTCTTCATCTCCCTCCTTGTACTGTTCCCTGTAGGACAGTCTTGGCCAGTCCAGATGTTCGTGTGACGTGCCTGTACCACTTTAGTTTGCGGCCTTTTTTCACTGAAGTCAGGAGCTCTTCATATGGTCCTATGGCGTTTTTAATTCTGGTTTTCACTTCCTGGTTAGTGATGTGATCTCTGTATGAGATACCAAGGAGTTTGTGAAAGCACCTCATCTCCACTGCCTGTATCCTTCTTTCAATGTCTGCTGTTATGGTCAATGTTTCACATGCGTATGAAAATTATGGACATGATCAGGGAACGTATCAGTCAGATCTTGAAGCCGATGGCGATGTTCTTGTTGTTCCAGAGGACTTTCAGTCTGGTCATTGCAGCTGTGGTCTGAGCTATCCTGGAGAGAATTTCATATTTTGATCTTCATTCGATACTATAGCTCCCAAATATTTAAAGCTATGGACGGTCCGAGTTTTCTAGCTGCCTATAACAATGTCAGTACTGATGCCATTGGCACTGTTTGTCATCAGCTGGGTTTTCTCTGCACTGACCTGCATGCCACATGCCGAAGAGGCTTCATCAAGGTGATTGACCAGATTGACTAGCTCTTGCTCTTCTCCAGCTAGGTCGTCGGTCTTATTCACACACACACACACACACACACAATATATACACACACATACACACACACACACACACACACAGACACACACACACACACCAC
>CM054165.1:1327670-1330170 GCA_028751875.1 Rapana venosa | reverse complement strand
ACTTTCGGGAGAGTGGTGTCAGTCCTGATGCTAACTGCAAGGAAAAAAAAAGAAACCTTGAACAGGTGTTTTGGTGGAGGCTTTTTCCTTTGTTTTTTTTCCTTTGAAAAAAAATCTTTTAATTCGAGGATAAGGGAATAAGCACTTCTGTGCTTTTCTCATCCAGTCCCCGAGTGTATGCAGTTTTTAAAATTCTGTCATCTGTTCCCACCGGCACACAATGGCCCACTCTTTCGAAAAGCAGAACGGGTTTTAACGTGTGCGCAAGATGTTCTGCGTGCGTTCGCACACGGGACCTCGGTTTATAGTCTCATCCGAAGGACTTTTGGGGAGAGTGGAGTCGGCACTGATGTTAGCTCCAGGCTTGAACCTGGGCTGGATCTAGGGCTGTCAATTCGAGAGCACTTTAACCACTAGGCTACCCCCACCCCTCCGCTACAATCACCCCCGCCTCCCCCCCCACCCCTCCCCCTCCCAAAACAGCACCCTCCTACCTCTGTGAATGTCTTAACCTGTACACTCCTTCTCGTTCCCTCTGCTCTACTGCAGATATCCTGTGCTTAAGAATACCTAGATTCAACCAATCCACTGTTGGCCGTCGCTCTTTCTCTGTTTCTGGTCCAGCGATCTGGAATGACCCCCCTCTCTCTCTTGGCCAAAAGCCTTCTTATGATGCTTTAAAATCCATCCTCAAGACATATTTATTTCAAACTTAAGATGTTTCTCTCCTGTTTCATATCTTATATGTCCCTGCCTTCAACAGCCAACATTCCCATCACCCTGCCAAAGTGTATAGCCTGTGTGTGTGTGTGTGTGTGTGTGTGTGTGTGCGCGCGCACATTTGAATTTGTTAAAACTATTAATTGTTATTGATTGCATATGTAAGAATAGGTTGAATGCAAGCGCTTTGATTTGTTTTTACAAGATATGGCGCTATATAAATTCCATTTATTACCCTCCTCCTCCTCCTTTTCCTCCTCCTCCTCCTCCTCCTCATCGTCGTCGTCGTCGTCGTCGTTGTCGTCACAATGATGATGATGAATATGAATATTATGATGATGTTGATGCTGCTGCTGCTGCTGCTGATTATCCTCCTCCTCCTCCTCCTCATCATCATATTATTATTATTATTATTATTGTCGTTATAATTATCACTATCCCTTTCACTGTCTGTTGTGGCTGTCAAAAATACACCCCCGCCCCCCCCGCCCCACACTTCTCTTTCTTTCGGCACACACCCCTCTTCCTTGTCTGTGTGTTGGTGCAGCCAGCTTCCCTATCCTCTCATCCCGCTTCCCCAGGGCACACACACACACACCCGCACCTGTACTGTGCAGCAACTTGCAGGGAGCTGCCAACATGCCGCTGCCGTGAGCACCCCAGCCAAAGGTGGCCGCGCCGTGTGTCCCTTTCCCTAAAGCCACAGCACACACCAGCCTGATGAGCTGTGACAGCAGAACTATTTATTTCATGTACATGTCTCTTCCAACAACAAGCCTTTATTTGCATTCACGGAACACACAAAATCGGATGAGACTATAAACCGAGGCCCCGTGTTCGAACGCATGCAGAGCATCTTGCGCACACATTAAATCCTGTTCCGCTTTTCGGAAGAGTAGTCAAGTCAAAGTCAAAGTCAAAGTCAACATTTTATTTCCAGATGGTACATTGAATAAGCAATGCATTTGCTTTTTTTTTCATCAAGCCATCTATCTAAGAACAAATTTCGCAATGATTATACTAAGACACTACATTATTGCATCATTTACCATTGAATTAAACCAGTCAAAAAAAGGAAAAAAATCGATAAGGAAATACATTGAAAATACAAATTACCACATATACATATACACGCACACACATACTCATGCACACCTGAACGCGTGCGCGCTCACGTCCACACACACATTTAAGAGTAGGCCATTGTGTGCCGGTGGAAACAGATGACAAAATTTACAAAACCGCATACACACGGGTACTGGATGTAAAAAAGCGCATGAGTGCTTATTCCATTATCCTCGATATAAAAGAGTAAATAAAAACACACACAACAGAAAACACACACACACACACACACACACACACACCACACACACACACACACACGCACACGTACGTACGCTCGCACACACACACTCACAACAACACACACACTCACACACACACACACTACACACACACACAACACACTCACCAAACACACACACTCAACACACACACACACTCACACACACACACTCACACACACACTCACACACAACACACACACTACCAACACACACTCAACCACACACACCCACACACACCTTCTCCCACACAACACACACACACACACACACAACACACACACACACACACACACACACCACACACAACCACAACACACACACACACACACACACACACACACACACACACCTCTCTCTCTCTCTCTCACAATAACACACACACACTTACACACACACACACACACACACACACACACACACACACACACACA
>CM054165.1:1282670-1322670 GCA_028751875.1 Rapana venosa | reverse complement strand
TGGAATAAGCACTCGACTGCTTTTTTAAAAAACAACAACATCCAGTCCCCTTGTGTATGCAGTTTTGTACATTTTTGATCATCCGTTCCCACCGGCACACAATGGCCAACTCTTCCGAAAAGCAGAACGGGGTTTTATAACGTGTGCGCGAGATGTTCTGGCGTGTGTTCAGAGATAGGAAGATAGGAAGTCTTGCGCAGACATTTGTAACAGAGAGTCATGATCAATCTTACACCTCACTCTCTGTGAGACAGGCAGCCAGTGAAGAGCTGGCGGGAGAAGAGTGAGGCCTCGGGGATCTCTCTTCTTTCAGGTCCACACTGCAGAAGCTGTGTCTGCGTCGCAGTGACTACCTGGTAGAGGTCCCCATGAACTACTTCCACTTTGACAAGGTCAAGGACGTCGTGGACCCCCGACCCATCGCCCTGCCGCCCGAGTTCGCTCCAAAACCTCCCACCTTGACCCAGAGCATGACCCACGTGGGTCAAGAGGTCAAGGACAACCCGCTGCTGGCCTGCAATCACGTGATGGCGCTGAGCACGGACTTTAGCAACAGCACCTCCAAGGACCAGACCTACAGCTTTCGCTTCGAGAAGACTCGGAAGGCGTCCTTAAACGTGACTTTCCAGAAAGGGTTCACGGTAGGGGGCAAGGTCAACTTCTCGCTGGGCCTGCCCAAGAGAGTGGCGGAAGGGAAGGTAGGGGGCGAGGTGGACATGCGCATCAACGTCAGCAAGTCGACAGGGGAGGTCATCGAGGAGACGCTGACGTGGACGGCCAGTAGCGAGATTGCTGTGAAGGAAAAGACCTCCTGCACCGCCAAGGTGAGGTCTGAACTGTTCGTCCTTTTGTGCTGTGGTGTGCTGTGGTGTGGTGTGGTGGGTGGTGGTGTGGGTGTGGGGTGTGGTTGGGTGTGTTGGGTGTGGTGTTGGGGTGTGTGGTGTTGGGGTGTGGTGTGTGTGGGTGTGTGTGGGTGTGGTGTGGTGTGTGTGGTGTGTTGGGGTGTGGTGTGTGTGGGGTGGTGTGGTGTGGTGTGGTGGGGTGGGTGTGGTGTGGTGTAGTGTGGGGTGGTGTGGTAGTGTGGTGTGGTGTAGTGTGATGTGGCGGGGTGTGGTGTGGTGTGGGGTGTTGTGGTGTGATGTGGTGTGGTGTGGGGTGGTGTGGTGTAGTGTGGTGTGGTGTGGGGTGGGGTGGGGTGTGGGGTGGTGTGGGGTGGGGTGGGGTGTGTTGTGCTGTGGGTGGGGTAGGGTGGGGTGTGTTGTGGTGTGGTGTGGGGTGGGGTGGGGTGTGTTGTGGTGTGGGTGTGGGGGTGTGGTGTGTGTGCTGTGGGGTGGGGTGTGTTTGTGTTGTGGTGTGGGGTGTGGTGGTGTGGTGTGGGGAGTTGTGGTGTGGTGCGGTGTGTTGGGGTGTGGTGTGGTGTAGTGTGAGGTGGGGTGGTGTGTTGTGGTGTGTTGTGTTGTAGTGTGGTGTGTTGTGTTGGTGTGGTGTGTTGTGTTGTGTGGTGGTGTTTGTGTGTTGTGGTGTGGTGTGTGTGTGTTGTGTGTGTTGTGTTGTGGTGTAGTGTGGTGTGGTGGTTGTGTGTTGTGTGTGTGTTGGGGTGTGGTGTGGTGTAGTGTGGTGTGTTGTGTTGTGTGTGTGTTGTGTGTTGTGGTGTGGTGTGTTGTGTTGTGGTGTGTTGTGTTGTGGTGTAGTGTGGTGTGGTGGTTGTGTGTTGTGTGTGTGTGTTGGGGTGTGGGTGTGTGTGTGTGTGTTGTGTTGTGTGGTGTGGTGTAGTGTGGTGTAGTATGGTGTGTTGTGTTGTTTTGTGTGTCGTGTTGTGTTGTGGTGGGGTGGGTGTAGTGTAAGTAAGTCTTCAATTTTAACGTCTTTCCATTTTAAGTGATGCCAGACGACCCTAACATAGGAGACTGTATAGGAGAGAGAAAGAAGAGAGAGAGAGAGAGAGAGAGAGAGAGAGAGAGAGAGAGAGAGATGAGAGAGAGAGAGAGGAGAGGAGAGAGAGAGAGAGAGAGAGAGAGAGAGCGAGCGAGTACTGTGTGTGATAACAAATGAAAGCGTAGTCTTAACATTAACAGATCAAGGAAAAAATACAAGATTTAAAAATCCAAAAAGAACTGCAAGAACTGCAGTAAATCCCCTATAGGACTTAACAACAAACCTTTCGCAATGTGGTGTAGTGTGTATGTAGTGTGGTGTGGTGTGGTGTGTTGTATTGTGGTGTGTTGTGTTGTGTGTGTTGTTGTGTGTTGTAGTCTTGTATTGTGATTGTAATGCTGTGTGTATTGTGTTTGTCGTGGTATGTGTGTGCTGGTTGTGTTTGGTTGTGTGTGTAGTGTGTGTTGTTGGTTGTGTTTGTGATGTAATGTCTTGTATTGTGTTGTTATGTCGTGTGTTATGTTGTGCTGCGTTATGTTGTGTTGTGGGTGTAAAATAAATAAATAAATAATAAATGTTTGGAATTTATATAAGCGCTGAATCTTGTAGCAACAAATCAAAAGCGCTCAGGTGTAGTGTGGTGTGGTGTGGTGTAGTGTGTTGTGGTGTGGTATAGTGTGTTTGGTGTGTTGTGGTGTGTTGTGTTGTATTGCATCTGTGTTGTGTTGTATTTGCTTTATACGTTTGTCTTGTATTCTTGTAGCGTCTTGTCTTGTATTATATTATATACCACTTTATGCCACGACATAATTCTCTACGTCAAATCCGGGCAGCTCTCTTCCCGGCGAGAGATAGCAGCGCCACCCATTATTATTTCTCTTTTGTTGTTGCTTTACTTTCCCTATCTGTATTTGATTCCGTATCAGAGTCACCTTTTTTAAAACAGAATTTTTGTCAGGGACAACTAAACTCTCCTTGTTGCCACGGGTTTTTTCACGTGCGTGAGTTCTCTCATATTTTAATTTGCGCTGTGGGTGACGAGACGACAGCGATCCCTGTTTCCCGGGGACCATGACAGCCCCAGACGCTACTTTCCTACCCTACCTAACCCTACCATGCTCTAACCTACCCTACTTGCTCTACACTACCCTACCCTACCCTACCTTACTCTGCTCTTACCCTACCCTACCCTACTCTACCCTACCCTACCTACCCTACCCTACTCTATCCCTACCATACCCTACCCTACCCTGCATACCTTTTACCATACCATACCCTGCTCTACCCTACCACCCTTACCCTGCTCTACATACCCTGCCTATCCTAACCCTGCCCATACACTGGCTCTTACCTACCCTACCCTGCTCTACCCTACTGCTCTACCCCTACTCTAACCTACCTACCCTACCCTAACCTACCCTACCCTGCTTACCACTGTGTCAGGTGCTCCTGTCGGAAGCGCCGGTGCCTTCAACTTCAAGCTGTGGACAAGATGGCCATGCCCTCCCCCCCCCCCCCCCCCCCCCCCCCCCCCCCCCCACCCCCCCCCCGGAGGGGCTCCGGCCTCGGTCCGACACAGGAAGCCAAAAGCAGGGGGAATGGCGGTGGGACCAAGGTATCATCGAGGAACCTCAAGCTGGTCTTCCAGGACTGCGGCCAGGCGTGGTGTTCCATCCCGGTAGCCTGGGCAATGACAGCGTGACTTCTCCGCCATCATCAAAACCAAGGCATCGTGGAAGGGCGTGCGTCTGTCCGGGCAGCAGATTGTCCTCGAGGAACGTCCTCTCAGGCAAGGAGATCTTCCTAATCCTTCTTCGCAATATCTGTGGTGGTGGTGGTGGTGGTGGTGGGGGTGGTGTGGGCAGGGGGGTGGTGACAGCGGAGGTACCTTTCCTACCTGGACGGTTTTGCGGGGAGCTCAGGTGAAGCATCTCACTCTGCTGGTCAGTTGTGCTGGCGTTAGAGGTCTGCTCCCTCCACACTCCTCCCCCTCCCATATCTAAGAGGTGGGAGGGGGAGGAGGTGGTTGGGGTTGTGGTGGGGGTGGGGTGGGGGCACTCCTCTCCCGCTGTGCCTTACCCTCCACCCCTTCTCCGCCTCTGAACACTATCTCGGGCTTGGAGCGGGAGGGGCAGGGCAGGGGGAGGCCACCCCCAAGTGCCTCCGCGCATCACCACCACCACACTCCCCTAGCTCGTGGCCTCCTCGCCCTCTCTCGGTCGCTGGGTCACGGACTTGTCGGACAGCAGCCGCAAGTCTCAGACGGTCGACACAGTGTGGGGAGATAGGGTTGAGAGTGTGGAGAGAGATGTGGTGAGATGAGAGAGTGCGAGGGAGAGAGGGAGTGAAGAGGAGAGAGGGAGATGAGAGGTGAGAGAGGGAGAGAGGGTAGGGAGGGAGAGAGGGTGTGAGGGAGAGAGAGAGAGTGAGGGAAGGAGAGAGTGAGAGAGAGGGCAGGGTCCGTTCTGGTCTTCCTCGTGTGGGAGACAAGTGGGACAAATGACAAAATTCTTTTATTTCGAGGATAATGAATAAGCACACATGTGCTTTTTTACATCCTAGTCCCCGCCCGTTAGGGATACCTCTTATATAATAACCCTAATACTGTATACAGTCTCACAATAAAAACAGGGGAAATAACCCTTTTCAAAACAGCTTCCCCCCCAACAATCCCACCCCCCCCCACACCCCAGCATGTACATTAAAAGAAAATCCTAAAAATACCCCCCTACCCCCACCCCCCAAAAAAACACCAACCAAAACAAACAAACAAACAAACAAAGAGAAGACAAAACAAACCAACAAAAAGATGATAAAAAGAGAAAAAAACAGGACAAACAACAAACAACACAAACAAATACAAAACAAGCCAAGAAATAATAACTCAACCCAAACTTAATTAAGTCTTAAGATAAACATCTACTCGGGAGAGAGAGAGAGAGAGAGAAGAGAGAGAGAGAAAGAGAGAGAGAGAGAGATAGAGAGGTGAGAGAGAGAGAGAGAGAGAGAGAGAGAGAGTGAGAGGGAGATGAGAGAGGGAGAGATTGAGAGAGAAGAGGGAGAGAGGAGAGAGAGAGAGAGAGATTGGGGAGAGGAGAGAGAGAGAGGCAGAGTGAGGATGCAGAGAGAGAGAGAGAGAGGAGTGAGAGGGAGAGAGAGATGCCGAGTAGAGTGGGAGGGAGAGAGATGTGAGAGAGAGAGAGAGTGAGAGGATGAGAGAGAGAGAGAGAGAGAGGCAGGGTCCGTTCTGGTCTTCCTCCGTGTGGGTGTGTGAGTGAGAGAGAGAGAGGAGTGAGAGAGAGAGAGAGAGAGTGAGAGAGAGAGAGAGAGGAGAGAGCTGTCATTACCTTGAGGTCTTTCTGAGGCGGGGGAGAAACATAGGGCAGGAGAGTGGAAGTGGAACACAGTGCAAGAAGTGGTGCAGGGAGAAAGGAGCAGACAGAGGACAAAGAGTGGATAGACATGATGGGAAGTCCTAGCGCAGACTTTCCAGAAGGATGGCGATGCTATTTAATAATAATAATAATAATTATAATTTAATAATGTAGGGGAATTTATATAGCGCTGAATCTTGTAAAGCAACAAATCAAAGCGCTCAGATTTTATTTCATACTGTTTATACTGATAGGCCCCCGGCATCCTCACGGGGGGCAGTTTGATAGTTCTATCTTATCATCCAAAAAAAAAAAAAAAGTATCGATAGCTGTTCACCTGGAATCGGGAAGTCCATTAATTTAAATCGAACTTCACCTTCACCCATTCCGTAGTCCCGTTTACCGTGGGGGGCTCCACTGAAGATTTGCTTCCAGCTTCCTCCATTCTTTGCGGTCTCTGCTTTCCGTAGCAAATCGTTCCACTCAAGGCCTGCAGTCCACTCTCTGATGTTGTCTTCCCATCGTTTTCTCTGTCTGCCTCGTCGTCTCCCTCCTTGTACTGTTCCCTGTAGGACAGTCTTGGCTAGTCAAGATGTTCGTGTGACGTGCCCGTACCCCACTTCAGTTTGCGGTTTTTTTTGGTTTTTTTTGCCCACAGAAGTCAGGAACTCTGCAAATGAACTGACGGCGTGCATTTTTGCTGTGATGGTAGTTGTGTACATAGAGGAGATTGGGTGTGGGGGTGGAAACATATCCAAAAACTAGTCCCTCCTTGTAAACGGCTTACCCAGTCAAAATGTGCACCCCACTCTTTCACTGCATGATATTAAGATTCACGTCTGGCCCAGGCCACAAGCTGTGTATGTCAGTTAGTGATGTCAGCTAACTGCCAAGGCCTACACTAAAAATGTTGCCATGTTTGTAAAATGTTGTGTTGAGATTGCCTTCTTCAGCCATGACAAGCTCTTAACCTTAACAACCTGCACTCTCCTTGAAAGGAAGAAAAATCATTTGAAGTCGGAGTATGGCTGCCTATTCTGGCGAGGTTACTTGAAAACAGTCATACACGCGAACTCTCATCCGGTGTGTACTTCCTAATATCTCACAGTGATTCCCAGGTGGGATGAGTGAGTCAATATGTGGCATGTTGTGGGTGACCTCCAGGGTAGTTGTTGTTGTTGCTGTTAATTATTGTTGCTGTTGCTTCGATTTAACGTCTGTTCCCTCACAGTGATATTAGACGATGGGAAAGTGAGGGTAGGGGCACTTATGTTGATGGATGTGTGCAGTGAAATGTCTGTCTATTGCTAAATAACGTAGACAGTACACAGAAAAGGGATGAACAATGACAACAAATAAATGTCATATAACGAAAGCAGAATCTTTGAAAGATTGGCTTGAAATAAAACAACAAACAACCAAATATCAGAATGGACCGGGAAGGAAGACAATAAGCTAAAGAGATGATAGAAAGGTACCCCCCCCCAAAAAAAAAAAAAAAAAAAGAAAAAAAAAATAGTAAACAAAAGAGAATGGTAGAAATGAGGAAATTTCTAGCACAGAAATGCCAGATTGTGGGAATGCTGTTGTACTGAAAGATTCACCCGGTATCTCCACGTGGAATATGAATAATTCAAACTACATTACTGCGTTTGGTTTATAAAATCAGAACGCGTATGAAACGTTGGTAGTGTGTTTCATAGTGGTTATTATTATTATTATTATTATCATTTGTATTATTAGTTTAGAGATTCTTTTTTTTAAGTAAATGTGTTAGGTTTACAAAATCAGTGCACATGGAATGTTGATAGTGTTTCATGTTTTTTTTTAAATGAATCATTTAAGTATGGGTGTTTGGTTTACAAAATCACAGTGCATAGAATACTGATAGTATATTTCATAGTGGTTTTTTTCATTAGAATTTTTTGTTTCGAGAACAATTTGTAACTGAATGTGTGTTTGGCTGACAAAATCAGAGCACATATGAACTATTGATAGTGTTTTTATAGTGATTTTTTTTAAATCATCACTTTTTTGTTTAGAGAATTATTTAAGTAAATTTGTTTGGTTTACAAACTCAGAGCACATATTATGTGTTGACAGTGTGTTTCATAGTGGTTTATTATTATTATTTTATTCTATTATTTTAGAAAACCTTTTAACTTAATGTGTTTGGTTAACAAAATCAGAGGACATATGGAATATTGAAAGTGTTTTTGTAAAAAAATAATGATGTTTAATTATTACTTTTTCAAGTTTTTGTTTAGAGAATCATTTAACTGAATGTGTTTGGTTTACAAAATCAGAGGGCATATAGAATGTTGATAGTGTGTTTCATGTTTTTAAAAAAAAGAATGATTGAACTAAAATGTGTGTTTGGTTTACCAGATCAGATCCATTATGGAATAATTTGTGGCTGACGTCTAATGGCAGACTTAAGTGTGGAGTGATAGCCCCATCAGTTCAGAACAGTGTGATGGGTTGCACTCATACAATACTTAGCCTTACCCTTGGTCTGTGTCGCTTTTTATTGCTTCTTTTTTATTTTATTCTTTTATTCGAGGATAGTGGAATAAGCATTCATGTGCTTTTTTGTCATATAGGTCACCGTGTGTTAAGCTGTTTTGTAAATTTGGGACTTGTTTAGAATCTTTATGTATGCATCTTTTCTATCTTGGGGTTTAAATCCATAATTTATGATGTAATATTACTATGGATTTCCTCTTTCTACTTCAGTGTATGCATACACACCATAACTTTTTCTTTTTCTTTTCAAAACTGTGTTGATGTATTTTTCTCAGGTCAAAATGTCTTTCTTGGAATAGATAATCTGTTCTTTTCAGTCCAATACCCCCCCCCCCCCCCCTTCATCCTCCTAAAACCATGATGGTGTTACAACTGGGATGATGATGTAAGCATTGACAGTGACGATTTTCAGTTGGTTGGTTGCTTGGTTGAATGATTGTCAAGAAGCTCATAGGTTGATTACATTGGAGTGGAGTTAAAAACATTTGTCTGTCATTTTTTTATATCTAGTTTTCAACCTCTTCCCTTATGTTTACAGCACAAAATGCCAGTTGCCTTTATTCTTATGACGAAGAACAGTTGTGGGGAAAACAATAAATGAGTGTGTGCTTACACAGTGTTATTTGTTGTTGTTGATGGTGTGTGTGTGTGTGTGTGTGTGAGTCAAAATTATATTTATTGAGGGTAAAAGAGTAAGCTTACAAGAATTTTTTCATCCTGCTCTGTGTGTGTGTGTGTGGCAGAGTCCATCCCTCTCCTGGTTTCAGCTTGCATGCTAGGTATGATCATGTCATCCAATTCAATACCACTTCCGGTCATTGTCCACTTAACTTTTCTGCATAAGGTGGGTGTGGGTTGGGGGTGGGGGAGGTGGTTCAATATGTGTGTAAGAGATTAATTATGTTTGAGGTTCGTAGGACGGATCTCAGTTTATAGTCTTTTCCTACCTTCCAGGTCAACTGAAGTGCAGACCTGCCAGTGCCTTAATGGGCTCTTTTTTATTTTTTTAAATTTTTATTTTTTATTCTTTTACCTCGAGGATAATGGAATAAGCCCTCAAGTGCTTATTTACATCCAGTCCACGTGTGTGTGCACTTTGGTTAATTTTGAAATCAGTTCCCACTGGCACACAATGGCCTACTCTTCCAAAAAGCAGAATGGGGTTTAACATGTGCGCAAGATGTTCTGCGTGCGTTTGCACATGGAACCTCAATTTATCGTCTCATCCGAAGGACTTTTGGGGAGAGTGGAGTCGGCACTGATGTTAACTCCAGAGGAAAAATCCTCTTGAACAAGATTTGAACCCGGGTCAGCAGATCACAAGCACAATGTGCATCACTCTAACCACCAGGCTGTCCTGTCACTGATAACTCAAGCAGATAAAGAAATCACACAAAGGAAAGGCAAACATGCGCACACAAATTACACACACACACAATGCTCTTTTTTAAATCATTGTTATTTCGAGTAAATAGATAGAATTAAAAACAACAACATTTGTCAAAGAATATATGTAAATAAAAAAGAAAGTATCAAAAACCCACATCAAACAATTGTTTACGCCTCCCCCCTCCAAAAAGAGAGAGAGGAGAGAGAGAGAAGAGAGAGAGAGAGAGAGAGAGAGAGAGAGTGAGGGAGACCAACAACAAACCACACAAAAAGTAATTATGAAATTTGACCCCCAAATTCAATCATCTCAAAACGCGTGACATTAATTGAAAGTGGAATAATAAATCAGTCATCCATCTCCTGCCAACATTGCATAAAACTTGATAGAGAAATAAAACCCTCTCAAATCCAGCGCGCACACAGCACAATCTCACACACAATCTTTCTCTCTCTCTCGCACACACACAATCTTTCTCTCACTCACACACACACTCACACTGCACAGACAAAAATATAGTAATCGTAGGGTTTATTATGCTCGTAATTAGACACCACAGTGATATAACAATTCTTTCTGCCCCAAATTAATTATGAAATGACTGAGAGATTCTTCAAACTATTCTGAGACTTTTCAAAGGTAAAGGCGTCCCATAACCTATAAGGTCGTAGGGGAGCGAGGCATCAGAGACCTCACTTCTCCAGAGTCCAGCATATTGAGGGCGGCGCCCATCTCCTCTCCCTCGCTGCTTTTACCTTCCCTGACCCTAAAGAGGCAGGTACCCATTTACAGCTGGGTGAACTGGGGGACTGTACTGAAGCCAAGGCGCGCAGTCACCCATTCAAGTGGTAACCATGCTCAATGCTGCTTAACCTTAGATTGGGGAAAGCGAGTGCTCTGACCACTGAGATACCCCATCCCCATTTGTTCAACTAACATCTCATGTGACTTCAAATTGTATTGGCACCCATCATATACTAATATATTATATGACTGTTAGCTCTTTCAGGGCAGGTAACTCTGCCAAAGGGAAACCACTGCAGTTCAGCATCACATCCTTAACTGAGTAACCTAAGAACTCAAAAAGTGTAAATGTCAGTTAAACGGGGGAAAAAAGAGAGACATATCTACTGCTCTTAACTCTGCATAATGGCAGTGTTTTTTCTTTTGTTGGTTTTTCTAGACAATATTGATAGTGTTTGTTCAGTGTGTGTTTGTGTGTGGTGTGGTGAGCGTGTGTAGTGTTTGTGTGTGTGTGTTTCTGTATTATGTGTTTGTGTGCTCTCAATCCTGTATCTTTGGCCTTTGGTTTTTTGTTTGTACCACAAAATTAATAGTGTTGGTTCCGTGGTATGTGTTTGTGTGTGTGATGTCAAGTCAAATTTTATTTCCAGATGGTACATTGAATACGCAATGCATTTGCTTTTTTTTCATTGTGTGTGTAAGTGTCAAGTCAAGTCAAGTCAAAATTTTATTTCCAGATGGTACATTGAATAAGCAATGCATTTGCTTTTTTTCATCAAGCCATCTATCTATCTGTGTGTGTGTGTGTGCATGCATGCGTAGGTGAGTGCTTGTGTATGTAAACTAGTAACAGCCATATTCAGTCAAATCAACCAAATACTGGCTGGGTTTTGTTGTTGTTGTTGTTTGTGTTTTTTCCCTACCAGGCTGCACTCAATAACAATGCTAGGTATCTTCGTCAGTGTACATTACTTTCCATGATAGATCACACCAACATTTGTTGTTGTTGCCAAGTATGGATTTTATTTTCCTGGTTTTTTTTTTAATGGGTGTACTGTGTAGCAAACCTTTCTATGATTTTAAAAGACTGAGAATCACTTGGTTTGTTTTTCATTAACAAAAAAAAAAACAACAACAAAAAACCCCAACAAATTCCCACACCAAACCAACCCTTTACCTACATATGGTAATCCTGCTGGCTCGCTATTTGTCGAGGGGCAGAATATATATATCTATATATAGATAGATATTTTAAAAAACAAAAAACAAAAGAAAGATAACATGTCAACAAATAAAACTTATTACACCATCACTCATGCTGTAAGACTTTTCTCTGCCTGCGACTTTGAAGAATAAACCTGTGCAGTAAGTTACACATCATTATTGTTCAATTAATGTCATCTGCGATTTTCAGTCTAGCCACTTTTTCGACAGATACTTATTGCACAACTGTATTTTGGGAAAATAACCGATGGTTACAAAGCAAAAATAAAGAAATTTTATAGGTCATATTTTGAGTGTTTGTCAACTTAACTGTATTTTTATATTCTTTTTATTTGAGGATAATGGATTACGGCCACTGATGCACTTTTAAATTTTTATTTTCTTTTACATCCAGTCCTGTGTATATGCAGTTTTGTAATTTTGTATTTTTCTTCCTTTCCATTCCCACTTGGCAATTGGAAACTGATAGGTACTATGTTAATGCGATTGTTTAAAACTGTGGTTTGATCGTACCAGGGTATGTTTTTTTCAAACAAAAGATACCATATTGTACAAACGTTATTTTGAAACATAACTGCTGGTTACAAAAATTTGACATCGTGCAAATTTGGATTTTTTTGTCAACTAGCAACCTGAAAACCATGCGCTACATAGTAGTATTATTTAGACATTATTGCTGAACCTGTATAGCATTCTTCTCTTTTTGTGTGTGGGTGACATCCATCACCACATGGTAGATTCAGGCACAATGAGGAAATTCCATCTGAAAGAAAAAACAAAAAGAGGATTTTAGACAAATTTTTATTCCAGCTGAGATTTTGCTAGGGTTTTGCATCTAGGTCTATGGCTGATTCGTGCACATAACTAAACAGGGAAATCAGTATGTATGTACGTGCAAATGCAAGTAAGTTTGTATGCACACATGCACATTCACACTCTCTGTCTCTATCTCTCACACACCGCACAAGCACACATACACACACAACATCACACACACCACAACAGAAAGACAACCACATACACACAACCATCAAACACATCCACCACAACAGAAACACAACCTCAACACAACATACAACGACAACATACACACCACTACACCACAACTGAGGACATACACAACCACATCACACACAAACATCCAACTTACACAACACAGACCCACAATCATTATCTCACACCTTGACAATCATCACACACACTTTGACATCACTACACACACCTTGGCCATCACCACAAACACACACATGACAATCACCACACTCTCCTTGAAAATCACTGTACAAACACCTTGACATTCACTACAACACCTTGACAATTACTACACACACATCTTAACATTCATTACAAAACCCCCCCCCCCCCCACAATTTGGACAATCCCCACCACACACTGGACAATCCACTACTACACACATTTGACATCATTACACACACCTGACACACACACCTTGACAATCAACTACACCACACACCTTGACAATCACCACCACACATTGCGACATCATCAAACCCACATTGACTATATTACACACACTAACACAATGAACATCACTACACACACAATGACAATCACTGCACACACAAGACAATCACTACAAACACCCTTGACAATCATTACACAACACCTTGACAATCATTACACACCTTGACAATCAACTACACACACTATTAACATCATTTACACACACCATGACAATAACACACACACCGTGACAATCATTACACAACCTTGACAATCACACACACACATTGACAATCATTACACACACCTTGACAATCTCTACACACACCTTGACAATATCCACACACAACACATTGACAATCATTACACACACATGACAATCATAACACACACAACCTTGACAATCACTACAACTTGACAATCACTACACACACGGACTAATCAATACACATACTTTGACAATTACCACCCACACAAGACAATCACCACACACACTTGACATCATTACACACACCTTGACAATCACTACCCCACACCTTGACCACACACAACTTGACAATCACTACACACCACACTCATTGGACAACACCACCACTCATTGACAATCATTACACACCACATTACAACCACACACACATTGACAAATTCATTCAACCACCATTGACAACCACACCACAATGACAACCACACAACATTGACAATCATTACACACACTCATTGACAAACCACACACACACATTGTCAATCATTACACACACACATTGACAACCACCACCCAACATTGGCAACCACAAACACTACACACATTGACAACACACACACTTGAACATTACAACACAACATTGACATCACCACACTCATTGACAATCATTACACAACACACATTGACAACACCACACACATTGAGCAACCCACACACTACACACATTGACACCCACCACACACATTGACATCCACCACACACATTGACATCATTACACACACACATTGACAATCATCACACAACACATTGAAACCACCACACACATTGGACAACCACGAACACATTGGAACACAAACACTACACACATTGACAAACACGAACACACATTGACAACCACGACACACATTGACATCCACCACACACTTGACAACACCACACACATTGGACAATCATCACACCACACACTTGACAACCACCAACACATTGACAACCACGGATCATCATGACAACCACTACACAACACATTGACAACCCACGACACACATTGACAACCACAGACACCACATTGACAGACCACCACACACTTGGACAACCACCACCACTAGACAACCACGACACACATTGTCAACCAGGACACCATTGACAACACGAACACATTGACACCACCACACACATTGACAACTCGTCCACATTGACAACCACCACACATTGACATCCACACCACATTGACAACCACGACCACATTGGCAACCACAAACATACACACATTGACTACCACACACACATTGACAATCATTACACCACACAATTGACAACCACCACCAATTGGCAACCACATCACTACACACTTTGAACAGCCACACACACATTGACATTAATTACAAACACTCATGACAACCACCACACATTGACAAACCACGACAAACATTGGCATACACAACACTACACACATTGACAAACACCAACACATTGACAATCATTACCACTCACACAATTGACTACCACCACACTTGGCAACCACAACACTAAACTCATTGACACCACCACACACATGTCATTCATTACACACACACATTGACAACACCACACATTGACAACACGACACACATTGCTACACACAAACAACTACAACTATGACAACCACACACACATTGACATCCATTACACAACACATGGTCAACCACCCAACACATTGACAAACCACACACACATTGACAACCACGACACATTGACCAACCACGACACACATGACATCCACCACACACATTGACAATCATTACACACACAAATTGGACAACCACAACACTACAACACAACCACAACCACACCTCCTCCTGTTCTCCTCCTCCTCCTCCTCCGGACGTTGTTAAACTGCCAAAGGGTGAGAGAGGAGGGGGGCTGGGGGGCACAAACGTAGGCGATCAGCTGAGCTCCGACCACTTTGGTCAGCTCCAGCTTGAAGCCATATCTTGACCTCGGAGCCCAGAATCAGTGCGGTCACACAGAAGTCAGAAGAAAGCACATTCCTGCCACGTGCTCCACTTTTTCAGGGGAGTGTTCACAGCTGTCGGTCCAGTCCTTCCCCCCCACTTTCAGCTGCTCTAAGCTGCTGTCCACTCCACCCAGCCCAGCCGCCTGTGCTAGTTGTAGCAGGAACCTGGACATTGGGGAGGTTACATACAGATTCTGAGTTTCTATTGAGAAGATCTTTAGGGACTGCATATGAAATGGCATTCTTGGCTTATGATGCATGCATTGATGATGAGATATCAGTTTTGGTAAACACATGTCATTGACCCTTTTTGCATGTGTTTGTGTGCTCATGAAGTATCCAGAATATTCTACTGCATTCTACAGAGTTCTAGGTTTTCGGATGGGGTAGGCTACAGTAAAATAAAGCTAGTTTTAGAAGTGGGTCATGTATCAGAGATGTTTGAGTTCCTTATGTTTCTGAAATCTTCCAGTGGTAGTTGAAGGGGCCCTCGGTACTGTTTTACACAAGGGGCTGTTATCGCACTGGGGGAGGAGAGGCGGAGTGAGGAAAGAAGAGCGAGGACAGGTCAGTCAGGGAAGTGAGAAGGAGGAGAGTAGAAGCCAAGGGGAGGCAAGCTGAGATTGCTGAAGTAGGAGAGATAATTTGAAGGAAATAGTAAGGAGAAGCTATGCTATGAGGATGTGGAAGGTCATTAACTGATGGAGCTCTTATTTAGGGAGTGTTGTCACAGAGTTTTGGCTGTTGATCCCGGTGATTGGGGAAAGGAATTTTCCTTTTTTTGTTTTGGAACTTTTGTACTGGAAATGAATATTGTTTTGAACTGATTTAGTAGAATAAAGAAACCCAAATTGATTCCTGAGTCATCTTGTGCTCTGTCTGGATGTGATTCACGAGAGATAGGAACCGACTCTTGGCATTTCAGTCAGCATTCTACCTCCACTGGAGTGTTTTCAAAACAAAGAGCTAGTTCTTCAAAGAACCACGTGACAATGAGAATCTGAAGGAATAGAAGGAGAGCTAGGCTATGAGGACTGTGGAAGACATTAACTGATTGAGCTCTTATTTAGTGAGTGTAGTCACAGTGGACTTGGTAAAAGGAAGGGAGGGGCTGATGTGAGCACTGGACCCTGGACTGAGGTATGCTGGATTATTTGCGCACTGTGTGTTTGGCACACCCCAAAACACAACTTTTCGTGATTTTTTTGGGTGGGGTGATTCGGAGTTGTTGGTACTTTGGCGAGCTTGAATGTGTTAAGTGATCACAATGTTCACACCAGAACAGCTACACATCATCTGAGACTATAAACCGAGGTCCCGTGAGTGAACGCATGCAGAACATCTTGCGCACACGGTAAACCCTGCTCCGTATTTTGGAAGTGTAGGCCATTGTGTGCCGGTGGGAATGGATGACAAAATTTACAAAACTGCATACACACAGGGACTAGATGAGAAAAAGCACATGACTGCTTATTCCATTATCCTTGAAGAAAAAAAAAAGTACAATAAAAATCGTTTTTGTAACCTACCCTCTGTGTTTCTGTTAGATCAAGTCGGTAAGGAAAATGGCGATTTCTCATCTTCTGTTCTTTTTGTTTATTTGGAAGTGGGCTGTTTTTCAATAATGTTCAACACAAAAAAGACATGGAAGTTGGCACAATGCTGGTTCATACCATTGATAGAGCCCTCAGGAGGATTTTTAGATAGGAAAATTTATTATGGGAATTTTGAATTGAAATCTGTGGTGTAAAAGTGCATTTTTGCTTAGAGATCTCAGATGCATCTTTCCTATTTTAAGATTTCTTTTGAGGGGAGCCCTAGAAAAGGTGTAAAAGATGGTAAACAAAAGGAATTAGATCAATCAGTGTGTTATAAATGATACAGAATATAAAACCACTTTCAAATTTTGTGGTTTTTTTCATATACGGCCTCCATAACAGTAAGCAAACTTTAAATTCACCCCCAATCCACAACATTTGTTTAACTAGCAGTTACAAAAAAACTTAACACCAAGTGCCATATGAAATTCGGTTTTTTGTTTATCTATGTAAGGGGAAGGGTTAGCTCTGTGGTCGGAGCAATCCTTTCCCCAGCAAGGTTAAGCAGCATCGAGCGTGGTTTACCATTGGGATGGGTGACCGTTTGTGCACCTTGGCTTCAGTACAGTTCCCCCAGTTCACCCAGCTGTAAATGGGTACCTGCCCTCTTTAGGGTCAGGGAAGGTAAAGCAGCGAGGGAGAGGAGATGGGCGCAGCCCTCAATATGCTGGCCCCCAGAAAAGTTGAGGTCTCTGACACCTCGCTCCCCTACGGCCACATAGGTTATGGGACACCTGTACCTATGTGGGTGCCCAACATCCCCTTAGACACTCCTTGTGAAAACAGGTAGGGCTGGGGGAACCAGCTCCGTTATTGAAGAGAACAATGTTAGTTTTAGTCAGTGAAAACATCAATCCTTTTTCTGCCATGTAAGTGTTAAACTTATCAAGTTCACACTGATAGATTTTTCTAACGTAATTAAGTGGTCTTTTTGGAGTTACCTTCTTCATTATTGTCTTCATCCACATGTAAACATTATATGCATACTGAACAACATGATTCCAAACTGATTTAGGAAGATTGTATAGTACAATATTGAAAGTGATGAGGAGCAATGATAGAGCCCCCTTGAGGAATACCATTGTTGGAAATCTCTGGGTAGATAAGTATGTTCTGGAATTTTACTAAAAATTTCTACCACTGAGACAATTTGTAATGTACGGAGGTAAAAGTGACCAGATAATATCCAATCGATTTTAAGGTTTATACAGCATCTAGCTTGGCCAGACCTCGTCATACACTTTATTCATTTAACATAACAAAAAGTAGTGAGAACATTCGTTCTGATTTGCATCCTACATCAATACAACACAACACAAAACACTCTCTCTCACCTCCTTACACTGCAGGTTACAACACTAACACAATACACAACCAACACAACACAACACAATCCACTCTCTCTCACCTCTTACACTGTAGGTTACAATACAAACACAACACAAACACAACAACACCCGATCTACTCTCTCTCCACCTCCTACACTGCAGGTTACAGGTTACAATACGTGTGTTGTGTGTTGTGGTGTGGTGTGTTGGTGTTGTGGTGTGTTGTGATGTGGTGTAGTGGTTGTGTGGTGGTTGTGTGTTGTGTGTGTGTTGGGGTGTGGAGTGGTGGTGTGTGGTGTGTTGTGTTGTTGTGGTGTGTTGTGTGTGTGGTGTGGTGTTGTTGTGTTGTGGTGTGTTTGTGTTGTGTGTAGTGTGGTGTGGGTTGTGTGTTGTGTGTGTGGTAGTGTTGGGTGTGGTGTGGTGTAGTGTGGTGTGTTGTGTTGTGTGGTGTTGGTGTGTGTGGTGAGTATGGTGTGGTGTGTTGTTTTGTGTGTCGTGTTGTGTTGTGGTGGGGTGGGGTGTAGTGTCAGTAAGTCCTTCTATTTTAACGTCTTTCCATTTTAAGTGATGCCCAGACGGACCTAACATAGGTGATGTATAGGAGAGAGGAAAGAGAGAGAGAGTGAGAGAGAGAGAGAGAGAGAGTGCAGTGAGAGAGAGAGAGAGAGAGGAGAGAGAGAGAGTGAGTGAGAGAGTGAGAGAGAGAGAGCGTGCGAGCTACTGTGTGTGATAACAAATGATGCGTTGTATTACATTAACAGATCAAGGAAAAAATACAAGGATTTAAAATATCCAAAAAGAACTGCAAGAACTGCAGTAAATCCCTATAGGACTTAACATAACAAAACCTTTCGCAATGTGGTGTAGTGAGTATGTAGTGTGTGGGTGTGGGGTGTTGTATTGTGGTGTGTTGTGTTGTGGTGTGTTGTGTTGTGATGTTTAAATGTAATGTCTTGTATTGTGTTATGTCGTGTGTTATTCTGTGATGCGTTGAGTTGTGGTATGTGTGGTGTAGTGTGTGTGTGTGGTGTAGTGTGTTGTGGTGTGTGTGATGTAATGTCTGTATTGTGTTGTTATGTCGAGTGTTATGTTGTGCTGCGTTATGTTGTGTTGTGGGTGTAAAATAAATAAATAAATAATAAATGTTTGGAATTTATATAAGCGCTGAATCTTGTAGCAACAAATCAAAAGCGCTCAGGTGTAGTGTGGTGTGGTGTGGTGTAGTGTGTTGTGGTGTGGTATAGTGTGTTTGGTGTGTTGTGGTGTGTTGTGTTGTATTGCACTCTTGTGTTGTGTTGTATTGCTTTATACTGTCTTGTCTTGTATTCTTGTAGCGTCTTGTCTTGTATTATATTATATACCACTTTATGCCACGACATAATTCTCTACGTCAAATCCGGGCAGCTCTCTTCCCGGCGAGAGATAGCAGCGCCACCCATTATTATTTCTCTTTTGTTGTTGCTTTACTTTCCCTATCTGTATTTGATTCCGTATCAGAGTCACCTTTTTTAAAACAGAATTTTTGTCAGGGACAACTAAACTCTCCTTGTTGCCACGGGTTCTTTCACGTGCGTGAGTTCTCTCATATTTTAATTTGCGCTGTGGGTGACAGAGACCCGACAGCGATCCCTGTTTCCCGGGGACCATGACAGCCCCAGACGCTACTTTCCTACCCTACCTAACCCTACCATGCTCTAACCTACCCTACTTGCTCTACACTACCCTACCCTACCCTACCTTACTCTGCTCTTACCCTACCCTACCCTACTCTACCCTACCCTACCTACCCTACCCTACTCTATCCCTACCATACCCTACCCTACCCTGCATACCTTTTACCATACCATACCCTGCTCTACCCTACCACCCTTACCCTGCTCTACATACCCTGCCTATCCTAACCCTGCCCATACACTGGCTCTTACCTACCCTACCCTGCTCTACCCTACTGCTCTACCCCTACTCTAACCTACCTACCCTACCCTAACCTACCCTACCCTGCTTACCACTGTGTCAGGTGCTCCTGTCGGAAGCGCCGGTGCCTTCAACTTCAAGCTGTGGACAAGATGGCCATGCCCTCCCCCCCCCCCCCCCCCCCCCCCCCCCCCCCCCCACCCCCCCCCCGGAGGGGCTCCGGCCTCGGTCCGACACAGGAAGCCAAAAGCAGGGGGAATGGCGGTGGGACCAAGGTATCATCGAGGAACCTCAAGCTGGTCTTCCAGGACTGCGGCCAGGCCGTGGAGTTCCACCCGGAGCCCCTGGGCAAAGACAGCGTGACCTACTCCGCCATCATCAAAACCACGGGCATCGTGGAGGGCGTGCGTCTGTCCGGGCAGCAGATTGTCCTCGAGGAACGTCCTCTCAGGCAAGGAGCATCTTCCTCCTCCTTCTTCAGCAATAACTGTGGTGGTGGTGGTGGTGGTGGTGGGGGTGGTGTGGGCAGGGGGGTGGTGACAGCGGAGGTACCTTTCCTACCTGGACGGTTTTGCGGGGAGCTCAGGTGAAGCATCTCACTCTGCTGGTCAGTTGTGCTGGCGTTAGAGGTCTGCTCCCTCCACACTCCTCCCCCTCCCATATCTAAGAGGTGGGAGGGGGAGGAGGTGGTTGGGGTTGTGGTGGGGGTGGGGTGGGGGCACTCCTCTCCCGCTGTGCCTTACCCTCCACCCCTTCTCCGCCTCTGAACACTATCTCGGGCTTGGAGCGGGAGGGGCAGGGCAGGGGGAGGCCACCCCCAAGTGCCTCCGCGCATCACCACCACCACACTCCCCTAGCTCGTGGCCTCCTCGCCCTCTCTCGGTCGCTGGGTCACGGACTTGTCGGACAGCAGCCGCAAGTCTCAGACGGTCGACACAGTGTGGGGAGATAGGGTTGAGAGTGTGGAGAGAGATGTGGTGAGATGAGAGAGTGCGAGGGAGAGAGGGAGTGAAGAGGAGAGAGGGAGATGAGAGGTGAGAGAGGGAGAGAGGGTAGGGAGGGAGAGAGGGTGTGAGGGAGAGAGAGAGAGTGAGGGAAGGAGAGAGTGAGAGAGAGGGCAGGGTCCGTTCTGGTCTTCCTCGTGTGGGAGACAAGTGGGACAAATGACAAAATTCTTTTATTTCGAGGATAATGAATAAGCACACATGTGCTTTTTTACATCCTAGTCCCCGCCCGTTAGGGATACCTCTTATATAATAACCCTAATACTGTATACAGTCTCACAATAAAAACAGGGGAAATAACCCTTTTCAAAACAGCTTCCCCCCCAACAATCCCACCCCCCCCCACACCCCAGCATGTACATTAAAAGAAAATCCTAAAAATACCCCCCTACCCCCACCCCCCAAAAAAACACCAACCAAAACAAACAAACAAACAAACAAAGAGAAGACAAAACAAACCAACAAAAAGATGATAAAAAGAGAAAAAAACAGGACAAACAACAAACAACACAAACAAATACAAAACAAGCCAAGAAATAATAACTCAACCCAAACTTAATTAAGTCTTAAGATAAACATCTACTCGGGAGAGAGAGAGAGAGAGAGAAGAGAGAGAGAGAAAGAGAGAGAGAGAGAGATAGAGAGGTGAGAGAGAGAGAGAGAGAGAGAGAGAGAGAGTGAGAGGGAGATGAGAGAGGGAGAGATTGAGAGAGAAGAGGGAGAGAGGAGAGAGAGAGAGAGAGATTGGGGAGAGGAGAGAGAGAGAGGCAGAGTGAGGATGCAGAGAGAGAGAGAGAGAGGAGTGAGAGGGAGAGAGAGATGCCGAGTAGAGTGGGAGGGAGAGAGATGTGAGAGAGAGAGAGAGTGAGAGGATGAGAGAGAGAGAGAGAGAGAGGCAGGGTCCGTTCTGGTCTTCCTCCGTGTGGGTGTGTGAGTGAGAGAGAGAGAGGAGTGAGAGAGAGAGAGAGAGAGTGAGAGAGAGAGAGAGAGGAGAGAGCTGTCATTACCTTGAGGTCTTTCTGAGGCGGGGGAGAAACATAGGGCAGGAGAGTGGAAGTGGAACACAGTGCAAGAAGTGGTGCAGGGAGAAAGGAGCAGACAGAGGACAAAGAGTGGATAGACATGATGGGAAGTCCTAGCGCAGACTTTCCAGAAGGATGGCGATGCTATTTAATAATAATAATAATAATTATAATTTAATAATGTAGGGGAATTTATATTGCGTGGAATCTGGTAAAGCAACAAATCAAAGCGCTCAGATTTTATTTCATACTGTTTATACTGATAGGCCCCCGGCATCCTCACGGGGGGCAGTTTGATAGTTCTATCTTATCATCCAAAAAAAAAAAAAAGAATCGATAGCAGTTCACCTGGAATCGAAGTCAATTAATTGTTAAATCGGACTTCACCTTCACCCATTCCGTAGTCCCGATTACGTGGGGGCATCCACTGAAGATTTGCTTCCAGCTTCCTCCATTCTTTGCGGTCTCTGCTTCCGTAGCAAATCGTTCACTCAAGGCCTGCAGTCACTCTCTGATTGTTGTCTTTCCCATGTTTTCTCTGTCTGCCTGTCGTCTCCTCCTTGTACTGTTCCCTGTAGGACAGTCTTGGCTAGTCAAATGTTCGTGTGAGGCCCGGAACCCACTTCAGTTTGCGGTTTTTTTTGGTTTTTTTTGCCCACAGAAGTCAGGAACTCTGCAAATGAACTGACGGCGTGCATTTTTGCTGTGATGGTAGTTGTGTACATAGAGGAGATTGGGTGTGGGGGTGGAAACATATCCAAAAACTAGTCACCTCCTTGTAATCGGCTTAACCAGTCAAAATGTGCACCCCACTCTTTCACTGCATGATATTAAGATTCACGTCTGGCCCAGGCCACAAGCTGTGTATGTCAGTTAGTGATGTCAGCTAACTGCCAAGGCCTACACTAAAAATGTTGCCATGTTTGTAAAATGTTGTGTTGAGATTGCCTTCTTCAGCCATGACAAGCTCTTAACCTTAACAACCTGCACTCTCCTTGAAAGGAAGAAAAATCATTTGAAGTCGGAGTATGGCTGCCTATTCTGGCGAGGTTACTTGAAAACAGTCATACACGCGAACTCTCATCCGGTGTGTACTTCCTAATATCTCACAGTGATTCCCAGGTGGGATGAGTGAGTCAATATGTGGCATGTTGTGGGTGACCTCCAGGGTAGTTGTTGTTGTTGCTGTTAATTATTGTTGCTGTTGCTTCGATTTAACGTCTGTTCCCTCACAGTGATATTAGACGATGGGAAAGTGAGGGTAGGGGCACTTATGTTGATGGATGTGTGCAGTGAAATGTCTGTCTATTGCTAAATAACGTAGACAGTACACAGAAAAAGGGATGAACAATGACAACAAATAAATGTCATATAACGAAAGCAGAATCTTTGAAAGATTGGCTTGAAATAAAACAACAAACAACCAAATATCAGAATGGACCGGGAAGGAAAGACAATAAGCTAAAGTGATGATAGAAAGGTACCCCCCCCCAAAAAAAAAAAAAAAAAAAGAAAAAAAAAATAGTAAACAAAAGAGAATGGTAGAAAAGAGGAAATTTCTAGCACAGAAATGCCAGATTGTGGGAATGCTGTTGTACTGAAAGATTCACCCGGTATCTCCACGTGGAATATGAATAATTCAAACTACATTACTGCGTTTGGTTTATAAAATCAGAACGCGTATGAAACGTTGGTAGTGTGTTTCATAGTGGTTATTATTATTATTATTATTATCATTTGTATTATTAGTTTAGAGATTCTTTTTTTTAAGTAAATGTGTTAGGTTTACAAAATCAGTGCACATGGAATGTTGATAGTGTTTCATGTTTTTTTTTAAATGAATCATTTAAGTATGGGTGTTTGGTTTACAAAATCACAGTGCATAGAATACTGATAGTATATTTCATAGTGGTTTTTTCATTAGAATTTTTTGTTTCGAGAACAATTTGTAACTGAATGTGTGTTTGGCTGACAAAATCAGAGCACATATGAACTATTGATAGTGTTTTTATAGTGATTTTTTTTAAATCATCACTTTTTTGTTTAGAGAATTATTTAAGTAAATTTGTTTGGTTTACAAACTCAGAGCACATATTAAGTGTTGACAGTGTGTTTCATAGTGGTTTATTATTATTATTTTATTCTATTATTTTAGAAAACCTTTTAACTTAATGTATTTGGTTAACAAAATCAGAGGACATATGGAATATTGAAAGTGTTTTTGAAAAAAATAATGATGTTTAATTATTACTTTTTCAAGTTTTTGTTTAGAGAATCATTTAACTGAATGTGTTTGGTTTACAAAATCAGAGGGCATATAGAATGTTGATAGTGTGTTTCATGTTTTTAAAAAAAAAGAATGATTGAACTAAAATGTGTGTTTGGTTTACCAGATCAGATCCAATATGGAATATTTGTGGCCTGACTGTCTAATGGCCAGACTTAAGTGTGGAGTGTAGCCCCCTCAGTCAGACCAGTGTGATGGGTTAGCACTCATACATCATTAGCCTACCCTGGTCTGTAGTCGCTTTTTATTGCTTCATTTTTATTTTATTCTTTTATTCGAGGATAGTGGAATAAGCATTCATGTGCTTTTTTGTCATATAGGTCACCGTGTGTTAAGCTGTTTTGTAAATTTGGGACTTGTCCCCCCCCCCCCCCCCCCCTTCCACCCCCCCCCAAAACCCCCCCCCCCCCCCCCCCCCCAAAAAAAAAAAACCCCCCCCCCCCCCCCCCCCCCCCCCCCCAAAAACCCCCCCCCCAAAAAAAACCCCCCCCCCCCCCCCCAAAAACCCCCCCACCACAAACCCCCCCCCCCCCCCCCCCCCCCCCCCCCCCCCCCTTTTTTTTTTTTTTTTTTCCCCCCCCCCCCCCCCCCCCAACCCCCCCCCCCCCCCAAAAACCCCCCCCCCCCCCTTTTTTTTTTTTTCCCCAAAAAAAATTTCAAAAATTTCCCCCCCCCAAAAAACCCCCCCAAAAAAAAAACAAAAAACCCAAAACTTTTAAAAAAACCCAAAAAAAATTTTTTTCCTTTTTTCCCCCCCAAAAAAAAAATTTAAAAAAAAAACCCCCCCCCCCCAAAACCCCCCCCCCCCCTTTTAAAACCCCCCCCAAAAAAAATTTCCCCCCCCAAAAAAAAAATTTTTTCAAATTTTTCCCCTGGTTTGCCCCAAACCTCTTATAAATCAAAGTCAATTTTTTTCCTTTTCCCTTTTTTTTTTTTTTCCCCTTTTTTTTTTCTTTTTTCCCTTTTTTTTTTCATTTTTTTTTTTTTTAAAAAATTTTTTTTTTCCCCCCCTTTTTTTTTTATTTCCCAATTATTTTTCAATTTTTTTAAAATTCCCAGGCCATTTTAAATTTTATCCCTTTTTGTTTTAAAATTTTTCCAAAAAATTTTAAAAAATTTTTAACCCAAAAAAAATTTTTGCCAAAAAATTTGGTTTTTTTTCTTTTTTTTTTTTTCTTTTCCTTTTTTTATTTTTAAAAAACCCAAATTTTTTTTAAAAAGATTTTTTGGGGGGTTTTTTTTTATTTTAAAAAATTTTTTCTTTGTTTTTTTTTTTTTTTGGGTTTTTTCCTTGTTCCCCCTGAAATTTTTAAAAAATTTTTAAATTTTTTTAAAGGTAACCCCAAAAAAAAAAAAATAGACCCATTTTTCCCCGGGGTTTTTGGAAAAGTTTTGCCCCTTCAAAATTTGGCTACTGTCAACTGCTGTGTTGCCCAATATTCCTATAGACCATTATTTAAATTTGGCTACTGTCAACTGGTGTAATAACCAATATTACTATAGACCATTATTCAAATTTGGCTACTGTCAACTGCTGTGTTGCCCAATATTACTATAGACCATTATTCAAATTTGGCTACTGTCAACTGGTGTAATAAACAATATTCCTATAGACCATTATTTAAATTTGGCTACTGTCAACTGCTGTGTTAACCAATATTTATTTCGACCAATCAAAATTTGGCTACTGTCAACTGCTGTAATAACCAATATTCCTATAGACCATTATTCAAATTTGGCTACTGTCAACTGCTGTAATAACCAATAATCTTATTGATAATTATTCAGAATTTGGCTATTGTAAACTGCTGTTACCCAATATTCATTTTGACCAATCAAAATTTGGCTACTCTGAACTGCTGTACTCCCCATTATTCATATAGATCATTATTCAAAATTTGGCTTCTGTCAACTCCTGTGTTACCCAATACTCCTATCGACCATTATTAAAAATTTGGCTATTGTCACACAATGTGGATATTGCGTTACCCATTATACCTATATGATAATTTTAGCACAGCCTGACATACATTCTGTCAGTCTGGGGTGACTTTATGCTATCGCTCATACAGCAGTTGCCTGTGTGTGGCTGACCTGTTCCTCAGCTGTAAGAGATGTGATCAGGTGCAGTCTTCTCATGTTCCATGTAATGTTCTCTCCCTAAATAACAATGTACATCGCTATAAGGATTCTAGCCATGATAAAGCCTGTCCATTTTGTAAAAGTCATATTGAAAATGAACAGCACTTTTTGTTTGCTTGTCCTATGTATGATGACTTAAGTAAATTTCTAAAGGAATCGAAAGGACTTCCTCTGCACATTTTGCTAAGAGCCACAAACCCTATCCACACACATGATTTATCAATGTGTGTGTTCCATGCAATCAACAGACGTAAAGAAATATTGTAAACATTGAGCTTATCTGATCTGCACTTCTATGTGGGTGTGCTTACCTACTGATTGGGGGTATCCACTTTTTTGTCATTTTTATGCAAAATCAGCAAACACCTCGAATAGAAAATTGTAGGGATAATGTGATTGTGCAGTATTGGTTTTCACATCAATATGTGTCGTGATAACTACTCAATACTAACTATAATGTACTTTACACATATTTTCTCATAGTCTAGTAGATGCATTTGGTTTGCTATGTTTTAAAGTACTCTGTGTGTGTGTGGTGTTTTTTTTTTGTCTCTCAACTTTCTTTATTTGAACAAAAACTTGATGCTCCAGTATGCAGCAAACTGCAGGGAATAGTATGCATTATAGAATATTAACAGTTTTGTGTTCAAGACTAAAACAAAATAATGACAAAGAAAGACAAAACTATTTGCAAATGTTGTGTTGTAATATATAAACGGAAGAAAAGTATAATTGTGAGATTTAAGTCTAATATCAAAGAATGAAAAAAAACCCTTAAATTGTAATAGAAGTAACCATAACGTCTGGAACAATGTTCTCATTTTTGTATGTACAGTAATCTTGTTTCCAATAAAAGTAGCCAAGCAAAAATTAAGCAAAACAAAATTTAATCTCCACCTTAGAAGTGTTTCCGTATACTGAAAAACGCATGAATATGTATTGAACGTTGATGACTGTGTTATGTACTGCGTTATATCGTGATGCTTTCCCAAATCAACTTTGCATTGTATTGTGGCCCAAGGCCGATGTGCAATTAAACCATTTCAGAGTTCAGAGTTTTTTTTCTCTCTCTCTCTCTATGTATCCTGATGGATTCATATTTTATATTTTCAATACTTTATTGGACTTGTCCGCTGTACTTAAATTTTGTGTAACAATATTGTACCATTTTACAAAGATAAGATGTTATCTTTATGACTTAAGTTTGGGGTTTTTTTTTAAACCCCCAACCCCTTTAATAAAGTTTTTGGTTAACAGCCTTGGGAAAGATTACAACAAAGACCGAAAGGGAAAAAACCCCAGAGAATCCCTTTTTTTGTTTTCAGAAATTGGAAAGGGGGGTTTTTTTGGGGGGAGTCTTTAAAAAAAAATTTGGGGGGGGGGGGGGGTTTTATTTTTTGTGGGAATAAAAGGGGTTTGAGGGGGGGGGGGGGGGGGGGTTTGGGGGGGGGAAAGATTGGAAAAGGGGAGGTTTGTTTTTGAAAAAAATAAAAGGGGAGGGGGGGAGGGGGGGGAAACCCCAAAACAGCGGGGAAGGCACTTTTTGGAAAGGGAAAAATTTGAAAAAAACCTTTAAAAAAACCCCCATCTTGGCCAATAAAAAGGCGTGCTGGAAATTTTCCTAAACCAACCACCCCCCCACCAAAAAAAAAAAAACCCAAAACCCCCAAAAACAACACCAAAAAGCGTAAAAAAATAATCAAATCCCCCCATTTGGGGTTTCCCCAAAAAAAAGGGCCAAAAAAGCACCCCAAACCCCCCAAACCCACAAAAACCCAAGAAAACCCAAAAAAGTTGGGGGCCCCGGTGAACGGGAATAACAAAGGGGAACAAAAACCCGCAAACAACGCGAGAGGAGAAAAAACACCCGCACAAAAAAGGCTAGCCAAACCCAGAAAAAAAAAGAAATAAAAAAAATTTAAACCACTTGGGGCCAATAAAACCTCGGGGCCAATCCCAAAATTTTAACCCTTTTCCCCCCCAAAAACCCCCCAAAAAAAAACCAAAAAAAAAGGTAGAAAATAACAAAAGTTCTTTAAAATAAAAAAAAAAAAAAAAAAGAAAAAAAAAACCCAAAAAAAAAAAACCCAAAAAAAAAATTTTCCGGGCCGGTAAAAATGAAAAAAACCGGGGAAAAAGATGGTTTAAAAAAAAACAAAATTCTTTATTCCCCTGTTAAAAAATAAAAAATTAAAAAAAAATTTGCAGGTTAAAACCCCCAAATGGGCAAAAGTTTTAAACTAAATTTTTTATTTTTTTTTGGGGTACAAGGATCAAGGGTAAAACTTTCTTTAAATGAAAAAAAATTGTAAAAAACGGGGGTTCCCCGGGAAATTAAAAAACCCCATTTTTAAAAACTTTTTTAAAAAATTTTCGCACGATGGCTAAAGGGTTGAAACATTTTTTTTGGGGACCTTTTTGAAAGTTTTCCAGCCGGTGAAAAAACTGAGAAATTTTTTTTTTTTTCAAAAGGGGAGCCCTTTTCTTTATGGTTAAAATTTTGCTTGAAAAAAATTTTTCCCTTTTTGAATGCTTTAAAAAAAAATTGGCGCTTGGCAAAAACCCCCCCCTTTCCATTGGGAAAAGGACCCCCAGGGAAATTTTTTTTCCTAAAGGGGAGGTTTGTTTTTGGGTTATTTGGTGAGGCTTATAAGGGGGACCTTAAAATTAAGTGGGGGCTTCAAAAACCCCCCCTAAATTTTAAAAAGGTTGGGAAAGGCTTCGGAAAGGAGAAAAAAAGGGAAATTTTTTTGGTATTTTTAAAAAAAAGAATAAATAGTTAAAGGTATTTATATCAACTACGGTGAAAATTTCCCCAAAAAATCTTTTTTCCCCCCCTCCAAAAATTTTTGTGGGGTTGCGGGGGGGGAAAAAAATGTTTGTTTTAAAAAAGAAGATGTTGGTCTTTGATTCGTGGAAACCAAAAAAAAAAATCTTAACCCCCCCCCCCTGTCCCCCTCAATAAAAAAGGCTTTTTGAAAGGAAAAAAAAATATTTTGATATATAAAAATAAGAGGGGAAAAAAATTTCAGCCGTTTAGTTTAACAACAGTTTATGAAACCAAAAATCTTAAACCCCCCCCCCCCCCCCAAAAAAATCTGAAAAATTTTCGTGAAAGGAAAGAAAAGGTATTTTGTATTATAAAATTAGATAGGTAACAGTTAAAGGCCCCTAGCAAGGTTAAGTACGTCGAGCGTGGTTACCCCTTGCTTTGGTGACCGTTTGCGCCCCTTTTGGCTTTATACAACCCCCCATTCACCCCTAAAAAGGGGCACGCCCTCTTTAGGGTCAGGAAGGGTAAAGCAGCGATGGAGAGGAGAGGGGCGCCGCCCCAATATGCGGCCCCTTAAAATTTTGGTACTGACCCTCGCTCCCCTACGCCCAAAAGGGTTTAAAAGGGCCCCGTACCTTTATAAGTGAAAAAAATTTTATTAAAAAACTTTTTTTCATCGTAAAATTTAGCAAGCTTTTTTGAAACTTTTCGAAAATGACCATTTTGCTCTTGCTTGCAGCTTATAATTAAGGGGTACATTTTTTTTGTTCCTTACTAGAGCTCTGAGTTCACAATGGTGAGGTTTTTTTAGTTTCGACCGTAAAAGTAAAAAGTAAAGGGTCCCATAACCTAAAAGGGTGGTAGGGAGCGGGGCGTCAGAGCCTCACTTCTCTAGGGCCACATATTGGGGGGCGGCACCCATCCCCCCCTCGGCTTGACCCCCCTCCCCCCAAAGGGCAGGTACCCTTTAACCGGGGCGAACGGGAAACTGTACTGAACCCAAGGGTTCCGCAAACGGAAAACAATCCACTGAAAACACCCCGGGCTATTTAAAACCTTTGGGCTGGGGAAAGCGAGTGCTGTGACCACGAGCAAACCCCGCCCCCATGGCAGACCTTGCTGTCATTTAAATGCACCCACCAGTCTTTGAGAACACACTGGTTAAAACCCACAAAGCAACAAAGAAAATTATAACATCACAAACACTATGAAGAGGATTAAGACACCCGTGATTGTTTTTCTATTTTATCAAACCAAGCTGACAAAAAATCGACCACCCTGATAACGTGACAGGCGATGGGGAAACCCTGACGACCTCAGCCTTCAACAATCCCTGACAGAGCCCACCTTTATCACAATCCCTGACAGAGCCCTCACCTTCAACAACCCCGACAAGCCCACCTTCGTCACAATCCCTGACGAGCCTCAGCCTTCATCATAAATTCCCTGACAGAGCCCACCTTATCATCAATCCCTACAGGCCTCCCTTATCATAAAACCCTGACAAACCTCACCTTTACATAAACCCCCTGACAGGCCCACCTTCATCAAAACCCCTTACAACCCTCACCTCAGCCTTCACATAAACCCCGACAGAGCCCACCTTCAATACAATCTTCTGCACCCTATTAGAGAACGGTGATTTTTGTTCTCTGTCTCCCCTGTTCTCTGTCTACTCCTTCTAGTCTAAGTCTTTCGGATGAGACTAAAACCGAGGCCCCGTGGCAACGCACGCAGAACATTTTCGCAACGTTAAATACTGATACTCTTTTCAGAAAATTTAGCCCATGTGTCCCGGGGGGAGCATTGACAGAATTTACAAACCCGCATACACACGGAATGGATGAAAAAAACACAAAAGTCTTTTTCCCATATCCCGAAAAAAAAGAAAAAAAAAATAATAAAAAAAAATTACCCTTTCTCTTGTGTCTGTCTGTCTCTCCCCCCTCCCCCACTCCTCCTCTCCTCTCCTCTCCTTTTCCCTCTCTTCCTCCTCATTTAATAGAAACCCACCCGATCTCTTAATTTAGAGTGGGGGAAAGCGCGGCTCTCCCCGAGCGTTCCGTCCCGTTACCAGGTGAAAGCTAAAAAAAGAATGTTTTTGGTTTTTTTGTCTCCAGATGTTCTGGTCATCGGACCTTCTCACCAAGACACGGGCACCAGGCCCGAGTTGGATATAACCACTGGGAGGGGTGTCCTGCCACTGTACTGATTTTACTCACAAAGTTAGGCGAAGGGTTTTAAGGTGCGGAGGGGGATAGAAAAATGCTCAAAAAAGGAAAACCCACAAGGGCGAACCCAGTGCAGGGCCGGGCAATTCGCTCTGGTCGGGGACAGGCCATGTCGTGTTCAGATCCGCTGCCTTAGAGCCAAAGCGACGTTTGGGGCACCTATCGGGGGCATTACGGTCTTTGACGCCTCTCTTGCAGGACAGACAGATGCGGGCAGCGCTGCCACAACACCCAAAGGGGCAGACAGAGCCATGCAGAGCTGGAAAATCGTGCTCTAGGTCGGGCCACGGACGCGTTTTTGTCAATCCCACTAGGGTGGAGCAGCGTGGCTGACAGAAACGACCTGGGATTTCCTGTCGAGATTTTGCGAAAAAAAATTTTGGGGCTTCCGTAATTTCAATGGTGTTTTTAAAGACCCCCCACCCCCAATGGTTTCGGGGACCAGACGCTGAAAGCAGGGGGAATTTTGGGCCTTTTGAGGATACCGCTTTCCGACATGGGGTAGGGTGTAGACTAGGGGGGGAAATACGAACATCCCCTTTGCAATGCCCCCTCGCCACGTACAGACGGTGGGACGGTAACACTTGTGTGGAAAACCCACGGCACAATGACTCTTCACCCACATTCCCGAACCGAATCCACAATGTGCCCCTGAAGTATGGTTGAGCGTTGACCACCGGTTTTGAAACCCGTCACAGCCTTCACCCTTCCCCCTACACAAAGGGGTTCACCTTTACGCGGGACATGGATGGCATTGCTGAAAACACGTGTACCCTGTGAACCCCTGCCCCAGGGACCAGGGGACCCCCAACAGGCTCTTGAACACGGTCTGACCTCCTGGTCTCCCCCTTCTAGCTCTGGTTCCCAAAGTCCTGAAAAGTTTTGGAGTCATAAATGGTCCATCTCAAATTCCGGGCAATTTTTATCCAATGTCGTGGCGTGTCAAACCCAGGACGAAAATTTCACCGATTTTTAAAAAAAAAGTTTTATTTTTTGTGTGTGAAGTGGTTTTGCTGGAAAACCTTGAGTGGATGTTATGGTTCTACGCCAAATGCCCCCAAAAATGCTCACCAAAAGTACAGGATTTTTTTCAGACTCAGAATTACCCTTGTGGGAACGGGGGGGGGGAGGGGGGCATAGCTAAAAAATAGCCCCCCCCTTCGAACATTCGTGCCATGAATTCCCCTTTTCTATCCGTCTCCTAGTTTTCTGCTTTGATTCTTTTCTTCCTACACCTTCTTCGGTCTATTTCCGCCGTCTTGGCCCCATTCTCCCCCTCTTTTCCCAAAAGACTTAAAACATAATAATTCCGCCAAAGCTCGACCCCTTTTATAAAAGAAAAGAAGAAAATCACCAAAATAAAAAAAGGGTTTTTTATAATCTATTGAAAAAAGGGTTTTTGCTACATGCTTCGAGTCTACTTTGTGCTCAGGGTTAACTTTTTCAAAGACATTTTTTCCAACTTTGCACAAAGTGAAAAAAAACTAAACGAAAATTTTTTTCTGTCTTTTCCTGACATGAAAAATTTCTAAAAAAAACCAAACCGTTCAAGTGATATCTTCATTTAAGGTCTTTCACTTTTTAGTGATTTTAGAAAAGAGTTAAAGCGAAACTGGTCAGTTGGTGTTTTTCAAACTGACACAGACCCTTTGTCAAAGTCAAACTCTTTTCAGAGGCGCATTGAATGGGCAGGCAGTTTCCTCCCCCCCCCCCCCCCCCCCCCGCCCGCCATCGATATTTAAATTTTTAAAACCGCCAGTATTGTCAGTGTTGCTGATTGATACCTTCGTTTTTCAGAGCAACTGGACAGAGCAAAAACAAGAACCAGTCAACAAGTACCTGTCAACATGTACCAGTCAAAAGAATCAGTCAACAAGACCATTCAACAAAACAACAAGGGGCCCCAAAAACAAGAACAACAAGGACCTCAACAAAATCAACAAGGACCATCAACAAGAATCAATTACCATCAACAAAAAACAATAAAGAATCAAGTACCATCAACAAAATCAATCAAAAAGAAAAATCACAAAAAATAAACAAGTCCCAGTCAAAATTTACCATCAACAAGTACCATTCAACAAGAAAAAAACAAAAATCAAGTCCCGTCAACAAAATCAATCAACAAGAATCAATCCAAAATTTCAACAAGTACCATTAACAAGAAAAATCAAAAGAATCAAAAAGTACCATCAACAATTCCCAGCAACAAGAATCAAAAAGGGACCAGTCAACAATTACCAGTAAACAAGAAAAACAAAGCCATGAAAAAAACAAGTCCCATCAACAAAATATCAAAAAATTTTAACAAGTACCATCAACAAGTACCATTCAACAAAAATAAATCAAAAAGAACAAGTACCATAAACAAGAAAAATCAACAAGAATAAATACCAGTCAAAAAGTACCATTCAACAAGAAAAATCACAAAAACAAGTACCATCAAAATTACCATCAACAAGAATCAACAAGGACCATCAAAAGAATCAACAAGCCCAGCCCAATTTTACCAGTCAACAAAATAAAACAACAAAAACAATCCCCGCAAAAATCCATTCAACAAGAAGAAATAAACAAGAAAAACAAGAACCAGTCAACAATTACCATCAAAAAGAACAACAAAGACCATGAACAAAAATCAAAAGTACCAGTAAACAAGTCGGGTCAACAAAATTAACAAGTACCTCAACAATTACCAGTCAACAAAATCAACGGAAACAACAATACCATCAACAAGAACAACGAATCAACAATACCAAACAAAATCAACAAGAAGGGTCAAAAAAAATAAACAAGTACCAGCACAAGAATCAACAGAAATCAACAAGTCCAGTCACCAAGAATCAACAAGAATCGTCAACAAGAATCAACAAAATCGGTCAACAAAAATCAACAAGGACCGTCAACAAGAATCAACAAGACCAGTCAACAAAATGGGTCAACAAACCAACAGTTTTCCCAAAAAACAAGAACCAAGAAACCTTCCCCAGAAAAATTCAACAAGTTTCAACTGGCCAAAAAAACTACCAAAACTGGCCAAAACAAAGTACACGTGCCAAAACAACACCAACTGAGCCAAAACCATATCAAAGAAACGATAGCCACGACCTGTCAAAAGCAGCCCAAGCCACTTTTTGTAAAACAAAGATACCCACAACCTATGTGCCCCGATAAAGGAAACAGAATTGTCGATTGCAGGTAAGATCGTGAATCAGCTGTAACAAAAATGTTGTTTAAAATCAACAAAAAATATTCACTATCATACAAACACAGCGAAATAAGCCAAAACTTACAGTGGGGCCAGCACAACACAACAATAATTATGTCCAGCTTTGCTTTAAAAGGGGCGGTAGATTCAAACTTTTTTGGGAGGGGATAGCCGGGTCAGAGCACCGCTTTCCCCCACCAAGGGGTTAAGCCCTCGACGGGTTCCCCCTTGGATGGGAAACCTTTTTGCGCGCTTTGGCTTCATACAGCCCCCATTCGCCCACTGTAAAGGTACCGCCCCTATGGGTCAGGGAAGGTAAGCGCGAGGGAGAGGAGAGGGGCGCCGCCCCATTGCGCCCCGGAAACTGGGTCTCTGCCCCTCGCCCCCTACGACCAAAAGGGTTTTATGGGACCCTTTTAAATCCTTTAGACATCAATGACGCTTTTTAGCTAACAAAAGGGCACGATGTTAACACCGGGGGGAAAATCCCCCCGGGGGGGGGGGGGGGGCAAAAAATCCCCCCGGGTCGCCCAGATCACGAACCCCCCTTTTTTTTTAATAACCACTGGGCTGTGCCGCCCATTATACCCTCTCTCTCTCTCTCTCTCTTCCTCCCTTCCCCCCCTTTCTTTCCCCTTTTCTCTTTTATTGGGGGTTTTTTTTTAATTTATTTTCCCCCCTTCCCCTTTTTTTTTAATTTTTTTTTTGTTTCTTTCTATTTTTTGGTTGTTCGTTTTTTCTTTTTGTTTCCAAATTTTTGTTACTTTTTTTTTTTCTCTCTATCCTATTTTGGGGAAAAGGAATTTTTTTTCCATTTTTAAAAATGTTTTGTTGGGTTTTTTTAATTTTTTACAAAATATCCAAAAAGGGGGGGAGGGGTGAAAAAACCCCGGGTTTTTTAATATTACATCAAAAAAAATTTGCAGCCCTTTTTTTTTATTTTAAAAATCCCCCCAATTTAACTTTTTTACGAAAAAAGAAATTTGTTAAAATTGTTTTTTTTTTACTTTAAACCTTGTGGGGGTTTTTTTTGTCTCTTTTGGGGAAATGGTTTTTTTTACTCTTCCGAAAAGGAACGATTATTGAAAACCCAAATTTTTCAAGGGTTTCCGTTGGCCAAAGCCTTTGGGGGGGGTTTTATTTTGGAAATTTTTTTTTATTCCCAAAGATTAACCCCGGGCAAAACCTAGGGGTTCAGCTTAAAAGGGGGTTTTTGGGGTGAGCCCATAAACAAGAAGGGGGTTTTTTTTTTTTTTTTTTTTTACTATTTTATTCTTTTATGGAAATAAAACAAATTTATTTTTTTTTTAATTACCCCGGGTGTTGATTTTTATCAATTTTGCTTGTTCCCACCGGGGACACAAATGTTCCTTTTCCAAAAAGGAAAGGGATAAGTTACACGTTTTCCCGGGTTTTCCAATTCCCCAAAAACTTTTGGGGAAAAGATAATTTAAAATTTTTTTTTTTTCCGGTTAACAGAATAAAAACAACACCTTAAAATTTTTTTAAGAATAAAAAAGTAAAGGTGTGTTTTTTGGGGTTTTTTGGGTTTAAAAAAAAAAAAATTTTTTCAAATGAAACCTTTTTAACACAAAGTTAATCTTTGGCAGCCACAGGCAAAAGTTTTCCAAATTTTAAAAGGGGGAATCCAAAAACCCAGGGGTAATAAAAGTCAAGGGGGTAAAAAAAAGACACAATTTTTTTTCTTTCCCCCCTCCCCAAAAAAAAAACCACCGTCCAAAAAAAATCTCAAAGTTTTTTTGAAAAGACTATTTGGGAAAAAAAAAAAAATTAAATCCCAGAAAAACAACCCCCAGAAGTAAACTGGTAATCAACGACTCAGTCAACCCAAAAAAAGGGGAAAACCGCCCGGGGAAAACCTGGTTTTAAAAAAAAGTCCCTTTCCCCTTTTTTAAAACCACACCAGGTTTTCCTAACTTTTTTTTCAAGGTAAATTTAAAAGGGGGAAATTTTGAACCCAAAGGGGAAAGGGGGGAAACCGGGGGAAATATGGTTCCCCCTAACTCCCCCCCAAATTTAGATTTTAAACCCTTTTTCGGGAACTTAAAATTTCAATATAACCCCAAAAAAAAATTACCAAAAAACTAAAAACACCGAATTTTAAAAAGAATTTTTTTCGGGGGAAAAAAAAAAAGAAGGCCCCCCAAAAAAACAAAACCCAACCCCCCCCAAACCACTAAACACCCCAACACCCCCCCACCCCAAACCACCAAAAACACAGCACACAAAAAACCACAACACACAAAACAAAAAAACCACACTCAAACCACCTCACCAAAACAAACAACACCCACCTCACAAACACGCACACCACAATCAACTACACTACAACCTCCTCCTCTCCCCCCACACACACCATACACAAAAAACACACACAAAACACACAAAAACCACAAACACACACACACACACCACACACACACACACACACACACACCACCCACTCCACCAACACACACACACAAAACACACACACAACACTCGACCACACCACACAAAAAAACACTACACTCACCACCACCCCTCCACACAAACACACACAAAAACCGCAAAAACAACACACACACACTCCACACTCACACAAACTCCACCACCTCTCCATACCATACACACCCACTCCCTCACTCCCCCCCACCCCCCCACCCACAGCCCCCACCCACCCCAAAATTGTTAAATTTCGGTGTGTGAGTTTATAGACCCCTTTTGATAACGAACTGTCAGGATTGCTAAATTTTGCTTGGTCTGCGCTTTTTGCTTTTTTTTCAGGTTCTGGCGCCGCCCCAAAGTATCAGCAGTGCAACAACGGTCTGCTGCAGCCCATTCGCACTAACGGAAGAAGGAGAGAGAGGGAGGAGAGGAGGGGGAGAGGGGAAAAACCCCCAAGCCAGGAAACGAGTTAAGCCGCTACTCACCACCTAGACAGACAGGAAGGAAACACCGGGACGCGGGGATCTACAGTTGGCAACCCAGCTCATGCCTCCACTGGGCAGGAAGTTTTCTTCAAGGTGGGGGCCATCCATGCGGACTGATACTTCACCTTCCTAGTCGTGAGACCGTGGGGGCGCCACGAAGATTTTGGAACCACTTCCCCCCCACTCCCAAAAGGAATGGTTAGTCGTGTGTTCTTTTAAGAGAAACCCTTTTCTTTTTTGCTTTAAAGTTTCATTTTTAAATAGAAATTCATTTGTGGAGGAATGAATCAGGGGCAAATATAGTAGACCAAAATCTAAAAGGAAATCCCCCTTAAACTTAAAAAAAAATATAGGTTAAATTTGTATAAATCCAGAAAAAGGAGCAAATTTTTTAAAAAAAAAAAAACAAATTAACAAAGTGAAATTTTTAGTTTAAAAAAAATATCAGTAAAAGGAAGGTAAAGGGGAATTTTCTTCTAAACACGGTGGAAATGTTTGTGGTTTTAAAAAAAAAAAATAAATTTTTTTTTGAAAAGTAATCGAGATAAAATTGGGTTTTTTAAAGCCCTCTTGTTCCAACGGCTTGGGTACGGAAAAATTTTTTTTTTTTTCTGCTAATCAAATAAAACGGGGAGAGAATTCTCTTTGAAAACTGACCCCCATACCTGATAATTTCAATATTGCTATTGTTTTAAAAGGAAAATGATGATGCTTTGGGAAAATAAGGGGTTTCCAAACCCTATGCATCGTTTGAACAAAGGTCAAAACCAAAAATAAAAAACGGCAAAAAAAGCCATTGATTTGCCTGGAGAAGAATTTTTTTTTTTCCTTTTTTGTCATTTTTTCCCAAGGGGAGGTTTGACTTTGATGAGCCATCTCCATCTCTGTTTTAGCTTCCTCCTTATTCATCCCCTTTTTAAACCCCAAAAAAGGCCCGAAGAAAAATAAGCTGACAAAAAAATTTTAAAAAAAACCTTCCCGGGGTTTTTTTTTTTAAAAAAACCTTCCCCTTTTTTTCCCCCCCCCCAAAGGTTTTAAAAAAAAAAATAAAAAATTTAAAAAATTAAAAAAAAAATATGGGAAATTTAAAAAATGGGTTTTACAATAAAAGGTCCATTTTAGTAAAACCCTCATTCCAATCAACCCTTTTAAGCTTCCGCAATTAACAATGCCGATCGGACCAAACCCGAAACAAAAAAAATCGGAAACCCCCAAAAAAAACCCCCCGACTGCACGACTTGGAATTCCGAAAATTTTAAAGCAGGTATGCCGGGCCCCCAAAAAATTTTTAAAAAAAACCCTATAGGGCCCGTCCCGGGGGGTTTACCCATCCCAAGGGAACCCTTTTTCCAAGTTTTAACAGGGTTTTTAAAAAAATGGTGGGTTTCTTTAAAAGGGTTGGTGTTGGGCCGTTGGGGGCTTTTTTTTGTTTGTGTGTGTTTGTGCGGTTTTTGGGGGGGCGCGTTTTTTTGCGTGTGGCGCGTTTTTTGCTTGTGGGTCTGGCTGCCTGGGTGTTGGGTTGGGTTGGGTGTGATGCGCGGGGTTGTGTTGTTTGGGGATGGGGGGGTGGTTGGGTGGGGGGGTGGGGGGGGGGTGGGTTTTGGGGGAAATGTATTTGGGGAAAACATATTAAATTTTTAAAAAAGGGGTTTTTAAGGGGAACACTGAAAAATTTGGGTTTAAAAAAACAAAAATTTATTTTTTTTTTCGCGTTTTCGGCCTTTTTTAACGAAAAGGAAAAATTTTGGGCAAAAAAAACTGTTCCCCCCTCCCCAACCCGGCCCCGGGTTGAAACCCCCGGGGGAAAAACCCCTGCACTCTTTACGGCAAAGGAATTTTCCCCCCTAAATCCAAAACCCCCGGGAAGACCCCTTTGAGAAACTATCTTAAAAACTCTTTTCCCCCCTCCCACAACCGGCTATGTTTAAAGGGGGGGTTTCCAAATTGGGAAAACCACAAGCAACCCCCCCCGTCTAATTTTAAACAAACCCTAACAACCCCCCTTTTCCCCCCGGGGGGGGTTTTTAAAAATTTGGCCCCCCCAAAAAATTTTTTAAAAAAAAATTTAAGGGGAAAAAAGTTTTTTTGGGGGCCCAAAGGGAAACTTTTGAAATTTGAACTTTTTAAAAAAAAATTTTTTGGGGGGTTTTTTGGGGGGGTTTTTTTTTTTTTGAAAAAGGGGTTTGGTCAAAAAAAATTTTTTAAAAAAAAATTTAAAAAATTTTAAAAAAAAAGGGGGTTTGGTGGGGGTTTCCCCCTTACCAAAGGGCTTTTTTGGGGGTTTTTAAAAAAAAAAAAAAAAAAAAATTTTTTAAAAAAATTTTTGGGGGGGGGGGGGTTTTGGGGGGAAAAAAGGGGGGGGGTTTTTTTAAAAAAAAAGGGGGGGGTTTTTTTTAATTAAAAAAAAAAATTTTTAAAAATTTAAAAAAAAATTTTTTTTTTGTTTATACCGGGGGGGGTTGGGGGTTTAAAAAGGGGGGGAGAGGGGGGGAAAAAGGGGTTTGGATTTGGGGGGGGGGGGGGGAGGGGGAAAATTTTAAAAAAGGGGGGGGTTGAGGGGGAGGGTTTTGTGGGGGTTTGTGTGGGGTGGGGTTGGGGGGGGAAAAGGAAAAAATTTTTTGGGGGGGGGGGTGGGGGGGGTTTTTTTGTTTTGGGGGGGGGGGGGGGGGGAAGGGGAAATGGGGTTTGTGTTAAATGTTTTTTTTTATTTGGGGGGGGGGTGGGGGGGTTGATTTTTTGGGGGGGGAAAAATTTGGGGGTTTTTTAGGGT